>OX442419.1:8125956-8190240 GCA_949361645.1 Spongilla lacustris
TACCCGTACCCCGACCCATCTTCTCGCATAAATGATAACAATATGGCAACGCAGGGAGATGTGTATCTGTACGACGAGGAGATTTATTTAGATCGTATTCCTGATAACTTTTCGTGTCCCATCTGCCTTTGTCCAATCCAACGTATCGCCCACCTCGCAGAATGTTGCGGTAACCACTTCTGTTTTCAGTGCATCAGTCGTGTGACAGACCACCACGGTCCCTGCCCCATGTGCAAATGCGAACAGTTGAAGGTGTTTCCAAATAAAGAGCGCCAGCGGGAAGTCAACCAGCTGCGTGTGAGGTGCCCGTTCCCTCAGTGCAACCCAACCTGGGAGGGTGTGTTGGGTTTACTGGACAGCCATTTGCGGGAGAATCACCAGGAAGCCAAAGACTCGTACTTGTTCAGGATAAGTACCTACGTCGACCAGCCCCTGCCGAAGTTAGCCTGTCCCATCTGCCGCTGTCTGGTACAGCGTGTGGCTCACCTTAGCGTCTGCTGCGGGTCCCACTTCTGCTTGCAGTGTGTCAACAAGGTGTTGTACGATAGACAGCCGTGCCCGTCGTGCAAAGGAGAGCTGAAGGCGGTACCGAACAAAGAGCGCCAGCGGGAAATCAACCAGCTGAAGGTACACTGTCCCTTCCTGGGGGAGTGTCCGTTGGCATGGGAAGGAGAGTTGTCCAAGGTGGAGCAGCACATTCAAGAGAAGCATAAGCCACAGGACCAGAGCAGTACAACTGTGGTTACTGCTGGTGTAGCCGCTCTTAGTGTGGACCCTAAGAATCAAGAGAGGGTGGGTGGAGTCAAGAATGGTACTGCTGTCGGCCTGCATCAGAATGGGACTGCTATTGGTCCACCAGGGGGCAGGGCCTCTGTGAGCTCTCAAGGGAACGGAAATGTTGCCTCACAGTCTGAGGCCGTCGCTGTAGTCCCCATGCCTACACCAGTACCCAGACCATCAACAGCCCCAGTGGACTTCTCACAGGGTGGATCGTGGAATGGAAACTGCACCACCCCCACCTTCCTGGAAGGTGGACAATATAGCTATCCTTATCAGAAACCTTGGTGTGGGCCCCGAGGGCACCATCATCGTCACCATGGTCACCATGGTCACCATCCTGGTATGCCACCTCCTCCTCCTCCCCCTCATTCGGGTTTCCCTGCTCCTCCTCCCCCTGGTTTCCCCCCTTCCCCTTCTCACCCTGACTTTCCTCCTCCTCCCCATCCTCCCTTTGGACCCCCGTCCCCGCACCTTGGTCACCATGGCCACCACGGTCACCACGGTCACCATGGCCACCACAGGGGACACAAGGGGCACCACCACCATCCCCACCATGATGCAAGATGGCAATCGTAGAAGTGTACTGCAACATGTAGCCTTGCAACACAGGTATCCTAGAAGTACCCAAGTAGTGCACAGAGGTATCCAAGTAGTACACAGTTATCCATTCCTAGAAGTATCTTGTACCTACAGGTGTGTGTACACATGTAGTCATTCACTGCTTCCATACAAGGCAAGGTGTGCACTAATTCTTGTGCAATGTACAGTGTGCATGGTGTTGAGCAGTATGAAGATCAAAATGGTTTATTTACACCAACGCCACTCATATTCTTTGCACAATGTTCCTGTACATTAGTGGTGGAGTGCAACACACGTGCGAGTATGAAAATGGAATGAAATGTATTTCATTATTAGGAACATACAACAGCACAGATACATAAGTGCTTTGGTCTACTATTGGAATCTGCTTCACCATTGTCTGTGACAACACTTGAAAAAGCTTCCTAAGCAATTGCAGTGGTAGTGTGGCCATGTTTGCATGAATAAAAGGTAATGCATGTTGGCTTGTGTGCATAATAAGGTTGATAGAACAGGGTATATTCAGGACAGGGGGTGTGGTAGTAGGGAGGATAGCCCTGTTGTCAGTACATGGTGCATGTACTTAGCCACTGAACAAGGTTTTTAGCCGCACATGTTTGGGCAAAGATTTTAGTTGAAGTTTCTACTAGAACTGCCCCTCCCCCAACATGTAGGCCACACCCAGGGCTCTTTTAATTGTAAATCAATTTTTGAATAACCTGTTGGGATGGCCTGAGGACTTTATGTGGTGGTGCATATGGTGCACACAAACACAGGCTTGCATGCCTAGTTATATGATTGTATGTTCATATACATATGTATAGTTACGTGTAGTTGTTTGAGCAATAATTTCAAGTCAGTAATGAGGCAATTCTATAATTTCTGCACCTTATAAAACATACATTGCTCTTTTAGTACATGCAATTACACACAATCAGCTTCCGTGCACTAATGAATACAGAGTGATGTTGATGGTTGCTAGGTGATGTTGATGGTTGCTAGGTGATGTTGATGGTTGCTAAGTGATGTTGATGGTTGCTAAGTAATGTTGATGGTTGCTAAGTGGATGTCCACATCTGGCCTCTGGTCAGTTCCCTCCAGTGTGACTCTGCGCACAGCTTATTATGAGTTATGGTTCACTCAAATTTGCATTTGGCTGTACAGCTTCTTTGCATCTTTCTGTTTTGGCTTCCCCTCCCCACTGCATGGGAGAACATCTAACCAAGCCATGTTTCTCTGCATTCCTCCTTACATTTGCATGACTCCTCATCCCCATCCTTACCTTTGGCTCCTCATCCCCATCCTTACCTTGGCTCCTCATCCCCATCCTTACCTTTTGCTCCTCATCCCCATCCTTACCTCTGGCTCCTCATCCCCATCCTTACCATTGGCTCCTCATCCCCATCCTTACCTCTGGCTCCTCATCCCCATCCTTACCTTTTGCTCCGCATCCCCATCCTTACCTTTTGCTCCTCATTCCCATCCTTACCTCTGGCTCCTCATCCCCATCCTTACCTCTGGCTCCTCATCCCCATCCTTACCTTTGGCTTCTCATCCCCATCCTTACCTCTGGCCCCTCATCCCCATCCTTACCTCTGGCTCCTCATCCCCATCCTTACCTTTGGCTCCTCATCCCCATCCTTACCTTTGGCTTCTCATCCCATTCCCTCAAGGCTGGAGTAATGAATGAGATTGTTTCAGATGCCATTTCTTTGAGGGGATTCCAGGCTATTTTTTTGCACCTCACGACTACATTGTAACTGGCTTGGCCCTGCTATGGTGTTCCTGACATCCTTCATTGCTTTATCCCTACACTTACATGTAGCCTTTTCTCAACCTTGTGGGGAAAGGAGTGCCTTGTGGCAGAGCAGTCCCTAGCAGAGCTGGTTGTGTCATGTGATTACATCACCTCCAAAACGACAAACATGCAAGCATGTGATGGGAAGGAGGAGAGAGAGGGATGTGAGGAGAGGGATGTGAGGAGAGGGATGTGAGGAGAGGGATGTGAGGAGAGGGATGTGAGGAGAGGGAGGGATGTGAGGAGAGGGAGGAGAGGGAGGGATGTGAGGAGGGAGGAGAGGGAGGGATGTGATGTCTCTTGGCAACTGATGATGATGATGACCTCTAAGTAAGGCTTTCTATCACCTCACGTCATGAGGCTGAATGCCAGATGTTTTCCACTAGTGCTTTTTAGTTATGTTGTTTGCTAGCTTTATGAACTTATGTATTGATGATAAAAACTATTGCAAGTATGAGCAGTGGTTATTGATGACTTACCAATATGGAATTATCGTATACAACATAATTTACCTACCCCTTTGATAAATTTTGTGATACACAATCAAATTGCATGGAAGGTCTACACTACTAACCTTGCTACCAGAGCACTGCTGCTTCAATGATGGCAATTTAACAACACGTTAGCTAACAGCTATTATTTCAATAACAATAAGTAAATAAAAATACACATATGCACAGACGTCTCTACACACCCAAAAGAAAACAAGACAAATAGTTTAAAAAAATTTTTTTTGCGTTAATTTATATTTTCATTTATAAAATGGAAGATACAGCAAACTTCCTACTTCAAGAGATGCCGTTTCCAAGTTTCCCTTTGATGAACCTTGCCACCAAGTGCTGGGGCCTGACCTGGAATGCCTTGTATTCCTCCGGGGGTACCCTCACCTGGTCCCCATCCAGGCGATTCAGCAGTGTGACGCACACAATGGCGCACTTGATGTTGGCTCTGTGGCAGAGGGATGCCAGAGCACTGCTCTCCATCTCAATGTTGGTCACGCCCTTCTCCTTCAGGGTGTGCAGGTAGGCCAACTTGTCCCCCTCACTGTAGTCACACACAGCTCCATCTAGCCTGCTCTGGCCTGCACATGGAGGGGGGGGGGGGGGGGGATGCATATGCACCTTCATTACACAATGTGCAAAATAGAGTTTGGATTTCATCGAACCAACTAGTGCATATACAATAAGATCACTGGTTTATCTTATTCTATCATCCTCTATTCTTCAAGCACTATTTTAAACAACTGCAGCACATAAGTAATGTGTGGACACAATGATTGAGCAGCAAATCCCTAGTCTTATTAAAATGTTGAACAGGTAAATTAAAACATTCTCTCATGAGAACGTTGGTGATATATAGGGATTTGAAGGCAATAGTGGTGTGAAAAGGAAGGGAACATGGGTCTAAAAATAAGGTAAATTGTTATTTCCTATATAGTTAGCACACAATATTATAATGTTCATACATGTACATGTACATGTAATATCCTAGATATATAGGACTATTCCATTTTCCCTTATTATTAGACCCTTGTTCCCTTCCTTTTCACACCACTATTAAAATGTTGAATGTGTGACCAAATCATGGCTTTGATGTACAGTGTTGTACCTCACTGCTAACCTACCATACTTATCCACACAACCACACATCCACAGCAGGCACACCAGGCACACAGGTACCTTCATAGAAGTCGTCAGTTGACAAGGTACCACCTAGGATGGTCTGAAAGGACTTGTCGTCTTGGCAACTGATGATGTCCTTAGCCAGGTGTTCGTCTAGCACAGCTGGCCAGGCAACACGCTTTCCAAGAACAATCTGTGCCCAGGGTAGGAGTACGCATAAAGGGAGGGATGGGGAGGAGGAAAGAAGGTGTGCATTACCAGCTAGATGAAGATGCACTCCTTATCACATGCAGCTAAGTGTTTTGATCCAATTGTTGTGTTTTGGTCAACATACATCTTCTCACTCCTTTCCTCTCCCCCACCCCCTTAACATGGCTGGCAGGCACCTCCTCCCCAGACCCAGAAATAGGCAGCCCTAACCACGCTGCTTGATACACACTTTAATTGAACACGTTACACTTGGTAACCAAATAAGATTTGCGGTTCAAGGGCACTGCAAGAATCACACCACACCTTGTACTGTTCAAAGGCTACTCTTTGCAACCATCCCGCTTCTATAGGTACTATGTTTGCCTCCCCTCCACATACACACACCCACCCACACGCACAAATGGAATTTGTGGTGTACACACAAATGGAATTTGTGGTGTACACACATGTACTCATTCATTTATTTTTTTAACCAGCTTAAGTGAGTTTTTCAGGATTAGGTGACAAGGCTACCACATTATCCAGCAGTGAGTTGTAATTCCCAGAAATGGTGACAACAGAGACAACTGCACAAATGAATCAGTTTGTCAATAGTGGTCCCTATAAGAGGGCATACTGCACCTATCACCATGACAACTAAGAACAAGTGGAGGTGATGGTAGGACTATATGCCCATCATACAATGTACTTGCACAGGAAAGCGACATCACACTTTACAAATGTAGTCCACCGAACCACCTCCCTAACACCCCTTGCCAAGGTCAGAGTTGTAGCCAAAATATACATGTATATTGGCAAGTCAGTTTATATGTAGGACCATACCCCTTGTTACACTGCTTTCCCTCACCACCCCCATATTGTGTTATCACTAAGGAAGGAGAGGGAGGGAGGAGAGGGAGAGGGGAGGGGGAAGGAGGGAAAGTAGACAGTTTTGATACATTACAACCGCAACATTTATATGGACCTTTTATGTGTGTGTGTGTGTGTGTGTGTGTGTGTGTGTGTGTGTGTGTGTGTGTGTGTGTGTGTGTGTGTGTGTGTGTGTGTGTATAACTATGTATCTGGACGTATGAGTATCTACATGTATACATGTATGTGTGGGCTCACCAATTCATGCTCCTCTTTGGCAAAGGCATTAAAGGCTTTGTTGGTCACCACCACAGTACCTGCGGGAACTCCTATGAAGGCCATGTGTGTGGCACCACAAAAGGAAAGTGAAAGTATCAGAGGGAAATAAAGGGCACTCATGTACATGTATACCCTGTACTGAAAATGACCACACCCTCTAGTGATGCACAGGCTGGCTGCCCTGATATTCCAATCAAAATGACACCAAGTGTCCCCCATCAAGCTGACCTAGACCCCCAGATGTCCCAATTCTGATGATGATGGCATCAGTAGCCTTCACATAGTAGAGCACTTTGATGATCTCATGGAGCAGGATGGACATAGAAGGCATGCCCATTCCATGCTGCAGTATGTAGTGTGTAGTGGGAGTAGAGTGTAGTGTGTGTAGTGTGCAGTGTGTAGTGTGCAGTGTGTAGTGTGCAGTGTGTGGTGTGTGGACGTAAACATAATATGAAGCAAAGCAATTAACTATGGGATGTGATCACAACTACATACATAATACATACATACATGTACATGCATACATACATACATGCAAATACAGATCCCCCCCCCCCCCCCCCCCCAACAGTATAAAGTACATATGTGTGAAGGGCTTTGGTCCAATACACATGCAGTTGGTCCACTTTGGAGGGGGAGGGGGCCTGACAAGATGAAGAGTCCTTCGAGCACCCCCCCTCATCCCACCATTCTCAAGAGAAGTGAAAACATGTGTAATGGTGGCTCTTTGCGTCCACACATTAGACAAGACACATTCTAACCAAATATTCCTTTTGTCTAGTACACTTGGTCTTATGTTTTGGTGAACAGAAGACAAAGGACAGCCAAGACGTGTGTGTGTGTGTGTGTGTGTGTGTGTGTGTGTGTGTGTGTGTGTGTGTGTGTGTGTGTGTGTGTGTGTGTGTGTGTGTGTGTGTGTGTGTGTGTGTATGTGCATGTGTGCGTACAACAGGCCTACGATAAAGTGTATACCAAAACACAAGCGTGTACATATATGCATGTTTTGTACATGTCTGCACACAACAGCCACATGACTATGACTCAAGCAATTCAAAATATTTGTACACATGATTGTCATTGGTAAGGGTCCTCCATCCCTCCATCCCCCCAGCAGTGTTTATAGCTGTGAATCCATTTCTTTACAATACTTGTAACAGTTTAGGTACCATATACATGTACACATTTATATCACACGTACTGGCTTCCTCCCCACCAATCCTCCTCAGCTTCACACATGCTGTTACCATGGGAACAAAACTTACGCTGATGGAGAGAACCGGTCCAATCTTGAAGAGGTCGTACCGGTCGGTCCTGGTGATGTTCAGCTTTTCCTTGGTGGGCGTTGCGTGCCCAAGCTCCTTAGCGATGAGCTCGGCAAACGAGGCCATTCTGTCCTTGCTTCCTCCAATAACAACAAACTGAAGGGAGAGGAAGGTCGTTAACAGGTGTCCTTTAGCTGTAAGTCCGTTTGAGTAAAGCTATGACGTAAGCCATACCACGTAGCAGGACGAACGAAATAACTGTACGCTTTTAGGCCTACGACGAATACAAAACACATGTGCATTTCGTGGTAGTGTGGGCAAGGGCACAAGGCTACGAGGCGTGTGTTTTGGTGTTCGAACCTTCACGCCGCCAAAGATTTGGTGTAGTTCCTCATTCTTGGAATAGCCGATGTGGTATAGGTGGTCCTCGTGTAGCGCCTCTAGGTGCCTGTTTGGCAGCTGGTGTGGCGACGACATTTCAAATAAAAAAATAAATAAAAAACCTGCTTTGACCTTTTGTGTATCGGTAATAGTGGGAGGAGTTTTCACCTTTATGGAATAACGCACTATGACGTCACAGTTCTTCCATGTTAATAGGTGTACAGAGAAGGCAAAATATACACGAAGCAATTTGCACTAACAGTTATCACTGTACAAGTAAGTTATGACATGCTGAAGCCCTGACTGCCTTCATAGATGGCTGTCCTTAATGATGAATGAAGATTCTTGTAAGAGTCGTACATTGGCAGTAACAGTCTGTTGAAGCTGAGCAAGGTTTTAGAGGAAAGAAAACAATTAAACATGTGTACCTCTCTCTGTCTCCCTCATCATCTTTCTTGTCACATCACCTCTCTATCTTCACTTCACACATAACTAGCCTCTCCTCCCTCACCAAGTTTATCTCACCACCTCTTTCTCTCACCACATTACCACGTGGCTGCAAATGGAAGCCGTCCATGTTGGCCATCAAGAGATCGAATGCAAATTGGGTGTGCCAGGTCCGCAAACCCTTTGGCAGGCAGTCTGGAGGACCCTGTGACAAACTGTAGGAACTTTGACATGTCTTCCGAGGTGAACCCTTGAACTGCTGCCCAGAACCATTGCACTGTCTCCTCCCATCTGGGACCACTGCCTTGGACCACAGTGTGCTTCCGGAGGTCTTCAACATCCACATTGGTTGTTCCACACATGAGAAGCTGCACATATAGATAAGTACACCCATATCTAAAATGATTTGAACCATTTGTATAACAAACACTAAAATGCCTTCGTCATCATACAACCCGGAGACATAGATTCAGTTGTGTTTAAATTCATTTAAAATGGATGCAAATGCAAATTACAATGCATCATAAAAACATACAGCTCTAGCAATGCTGTGCGTGATGTTTGTGTTGTCCTACATGTAAATGAAGTCACATCATTTGCATAGTTAGTGTACATTATTTGTAGAGTCCAAATCACAGATGTGGCATGATTACATTAAGTGTTATAATGCATAAGGTGCAACAAAGAAGAACGTCAGATGGTGAGCCTAGTTTGATGCTGCACAAATTCTGCAGCAAGACCATGCACTTCTTATTTTGGTGTGCTTTAGTGTATATGATGCAGAGCATTTAAAATGCTCTATCCTACCTCCAGCTCTTGCTCATCAAACATCATTAAGAGTTCCTCTGGAATTAATTCATTTAAGCCTGCAAATTGCACAATGATGGTCTTTTCCATAACAATTGTATACACATGCAATGAGGTTTGCTAACCTTCCACAAATGCAGCAATTTCATTTTTTACTGAAGTCTCCATTCTGTACTTTGTTAAAAGACTGAGGTACTCCATTTTGTTTTCATCTGTCACGGGAATAGATCGACCCTTCTTCTTCAGTGGAACTTCCTAAATTGAATCCAGCTGACATATGCATAATAAATTTAAATCAAACCTTGGGCCTCTGTTTGCTGTCATAATCATCTTCCACAAAGAACAGATCCAAACCCTCAACACTGTTTTCAGTAATAGAATTGTACATCTGAGGGTCATCTGTTTTGAGGCACTGCAAGTGAAATTTGATCAGTGCCATATAATATGCAGCCTCCTATTATCACTTTGAATTAATGTTAATGTTTTCATATACATGTACATATAGATTGTTAACGAAGTGACATAATTTTCATAATAGTACATAAATACCCTTACCTGTGAAGTCACTTTTAGGCCAAGAATTTGGACCAAAAAGGAGCGTGTGATTCTTGCTTTTGTCAGTTGAGGATTTCCCAGTGCAGATTCTAGGATGCATTTTCCAACTATCCTGCCAGCAAATCTATAGCAGCTGAGGTCAACACCAGTGGGTCTGAGAGATGCTTTGCAAGGATGCACCTACATTGCAAGTTGGTAGAAGGAATGAAGCTACTTTATCTCATGCAATATGGAATTGTTATGCAATAATTGGTCCTCACCAGTGCCTGAGGACTGTCATCTACTGCTCTAAACATTCCTGATTGTGATGAAAAGCACTGCTCTGTAAGTAGCTCAAAGAACTCCCTAGATAATCCTCCTGCATCCGTTCCTAGCAAACACATAATGTAAATGTTAATAAATATATCATAAAACATACCCTGTTCGCCATTAAAAATCACAACAAAATGTTTCAGCCAGTCTGCCTTTGTGAAAGATTTTGTTTCTTCCATTGCCTACGAGATTGTAATAAAACACAGTCACTACTGTCAGTACAATTAATAAGAAAACAAAAACAACAAAACGTACTGATTGTATCAGCTGCTGCCTTGATACTGAAATAGGAACTGAGGAATCTTGGTTGAACTCTCCAAAATGGTGGTGCTTCAGTTGTTTGTTAAATTCATTTTGTTTGTCAGTGAAACACATTGACCCTCCTGATGCAATATTGACATACAGAGAAACAAAATTTGCATTAAAGCACAATTTATTAATCCTGTTCTTCATGGTAAACCTGATATGTTTAGCAGAAACCTGTAAAATGTTGCAGCAATACACTCTCTGCTTTGTGTTAGTATTTTTACAGACATTCCACTACCATCATCAACTGTGAAAACATTTGGTTCATCATGCAGAGTGATCTGATGGGGAAGCATTGCAAAGTCAGTGCTGGGGCACCAGTAATATATCAACTTTACCTTTGTGGAACGACACACTCTGAATTTGTGGCACTTTTTTCTAAAAAAGACCTTTTCGATTATCTGCATTTGCTGCAGATTTGTATTCAGCTGTGCACTACCACACATAATGTACATGTAAGTGCTTACCCTGGAGCACAACCTTATCACAACATCTTTGCTTTTTTTGTTGGGACGGAGCTTTTCCCCAGTATATTCTTCTACCTTCATGCAGCACAAACTCTGGACAACTCGATATGCATTAGTATCTGAACCAAATAACAAGGAAACTGAATATGACAATCCACTTACATTTTCCACTCACCATCTAGGCAGATAATTTCAAACTTTCTCATCTCAATGTCTTGATTGCACATGATACACACTCTGAAAAAACCTGCATTTACAACCCTCCAATGGACTTCACATTTCTCCAGATTGCATCTTATTTTACTTTGGAAGATATTTTGGACTTCTGTATTGTTCTGTAGGGATTTTACACAATATTTTTAAGTACGTGTTAAAAGACATTTATGTAATTAATTCAACCTCTAGTGAAAGTGGTTGCTGTATATTAGGAACCATTAGTTAATGCCAGCTGTCAATGATGAGTATTTGGAGTAACTGATTGGGGACTATGGTTCATATCCTATATGAGGGTCCTGTCACGCAAAATTTTTACCGGGCGAAAAAAATGTCCGGATGATGAGAAAGGCGGTTAATTTATTGCTATCGTATTTTACGTAAGATATATATAGGTTTAATTTGTCATTGTTTGATATTCATGGAATCATGGCATATAATATAACTCATTTTTCCCGAATAAAAACGTACGATTTAATAATTCAATAGCTTTTGCTTAAAATATCTATTAAAGTAATATCTATGGTTCAACCGGACCGGTGTATATACGTAATTACCAATTGTGAAACTGGTGGGCTACAGAGGTTTGAAATATTTTCAGTCTACAATGCAATATGTTACGGACCCATATTTTGTATATCTGCGTGGACACACACACACACACACACACATATATATATAATTATATATATATATATAATATATATATAGTGGTTGAAGTTTTCACCACCTCCGTATGCAGACAGCAGTGTTCGTGCGCATTTTAAAGAGGCTTTCTATTCGGTTAACATGCATACGCATGTCCAACCATTAAGGCAAATGTAATTATAACAATTCAAAGCAATTTTCCTGGCATTAAAACACAGAATAAACATACTATTGAAGCGTTAATTAAAATGAGTCGATATTTGTAGCGAGACTCAGTGTACAATCATGTGCCTAAATGAATAAAATTTCTAATGGCAGTATAATGGGTTTCATTTCAGACAAATTGCTCTCAGTTAACTACAGGAGTAACTTAGCAGACATGCATTTAAAAAAAAAAAAGCCAATTTCTAGCTATAGCTACCTGTTCAAAATGATAGATATTGCACCAAACCAGCCATGCCATCACACACGTCTATATATCGTTTTTTTGGCATGCATGGTACAAGAAAATTGTGCACTCAGAAAGGTGTGTAACCCTTGATAGCCGAAATTCATTTCACTGATGAGTTCAGTTGTGTAGGCTAGCTTTATTTATTTCTTATGCACATCTCTTACTTATCAGACCAAAGCCAGCATCAAATAATGGGATAACTATACAGCCTTTGAGGATGGAAACAGCCATCTTCCTGATCGAAAAAAGGGGCGTGGGGCGTGGCATAATATCCACAGCAATTCGACTGCCCTGCTGCGGGCCCGTAACGTCACGTAGATTCATTTGTAACCCTGACGTGACGGACTACGTTGGATTCAGGCTCACCTACCCGCGTTCGGACCGATTACTCACGAACAGTATTGCGGGCCGTGACATTCATCCGCGCGAGTACGTGAACAATACCGCGAGCTTACGTCATTTCATCGTGATTTCTCTCGTTCCCATTGTTATTGTCGCGTCATACATATACAAATGTTCGTTAATTTACTATTGTAAATCATATATAGATTAATAAACATGGCCCAGCCCTTTAACTTAACTTCAGTGTTCATGTTAGTTAACAAAATGTTTATTGATTTTTATATTTGTACAGCATTAATAAAACACAAAGCCAAGCCTCTCCCTGTAAGCCTTTGTAGCTTGCGTAACTTCAAGCAAACGACCTAGGACAAGGATAAGAGTATAAAGAACATAACCAGGCATCCAGCAATGACGGCGTACCATTTGTATGAACTATCTTTTGGCTCTTCCTGACTCCCTGTAACAAAAAGACACAATAAGAATGTCAACGGAATTTCCTCGAATCGAACCTTTTATATCCGTATGATGTCTAAGCTCGAACGCCGGTCGCCGGGCCTGCAAAACACAAAGCATGTAAGCTGCTAGGCTACACAAATGACTTACCAGATAACTTGATACGCGCTCGCGACACTGCCATTGTTCTAACCCGGGAGTACGAAAAAACTAGGTGGTTTAGAAGCATTCACCAACCTTTATTGGCGCAGAACACGCATCACATGGTTGCTATGAAATTGAACCGAACACATAAATCGCACCAACTTACAAGGTGGCACCAGAGTACATACCTTTGCAAATTATATCCTACGTTGATTTAGCAACTCTATATATGTACGCCGAGTTGCAGCAACTACCAACCAAATCGGACGTATACATTTCTCCTTACCGAGAAGTTCTGAACAATGGAGCCTTACTAAAAACAAAGTGACGTTAACGTTACAGCACATGAAATGAACGCATACATGCTATTAGAACAAAGATCAAGCAATCTCTACCACATCGCCAACCTTGTTGCTTCACTGCACTCGTGCAAGTCCAATATCCACCCCTTTTCCAAACATAACCGCCAAAAATGTATAGGTCACGTGAATTGGTAAAGTATATTTATAATTTTAACTTTTTGCAATCTGAGACCTTTCCCAATGATCAGAGCATGTGGTAAGGGCGCACAAACTAGGGGACAACACTATGCTGGGATTAAGACTATCTCATATTACCCTGGCAAGTGGGAGAGAGATGGTTCTAGTCCCCAGCCAAAAACCTTACTTTGAGGTTAACATGACTACCAAACCTTTCCAATGCCCAGAGCATGTGATAAGGGTGCACAAACAAGGGGACAACACTACTCCATGACTTTCTGCTGGGGTTAAGACTATCTCATATTATCCTGGCAAGTGGGAGAGAGATGATTCTAGTCCCCAGCCAAAAACCCTACTTTGAGGTTAACATTACTACCAAACCTTTCCCAATGCCCAGAGCATGTGATAAGGGTGCACAAACAAGGGGACAACACTACTCCATGATTTTCTGCTGGGGTTAAGACTATCTCATATTATCCTGGCAAGTGGGAGAGAGATGGTTCTAGTCCCCAGCCAAAAACCTTACTTTGAGGTTAATATCACTACCAAACCTTTTGCAATGCCCAGAGCATGTGATAAGGGTGCACAAACAAGGGGAAAACACTACTCCATGACTTTCTGCTGGGGTTAAGACTATCTCATATTATCCTGGCAAGTGGGAGAGAGATGGTTCTAGTCCCCAGTCAAAAACCTTACTTTGAGGTTAACATGACTACCAAACCTTTCCCAATGCCCAGAGCATGTGATAAGGGTGCACAAACAAGGGGTGAAAACTATAGCTACTCACTGACTTTCTGCTGGGGTCAGACCTATCACATATGATCCAGTGGGTGAGAGATGCTATGCATAGTTATTAACCGGCCGCGGCTTTCTGCGTACTGACTGACGGATATAGCTATATACATGTATAGCAAGCAATTAGCTTCGATACTAGCTAGCTAGCTTTGTTTGTTATATTAATAGCCCTATGTCGCAAGACATGTATTATACACACACGTCAACCATGCCTTTGCAACTAATCTGGGTGACAAAATTATTCACTGTCGATTAAAGCCGGGTACAATGATGCAGTAATATTGTGTTGCTACGTGTACTAAGCCTCTGGATGCATATGGGCGCACTGGCAGCAAGCTAGCATGAATCTCCCACAAAACATGTACATTAGCTGATGGAGATCATATATTCCCAAATACAATCTTTAATCGCGCGGCCTCAACGAGGCCAATAGACAAATTTCTAATGTTTACATGCCCCGCCCCCCGTAGGTAACTTGTATCTGAACGCGCACTGGTACATGTATAACCTACATGTACATTAATTCAAGTGATGTGGTCGTTAGTACGGCACTTGTGTGATCGAATCAGTTCCAAATCAATAATAACAACAGTTAGAAGCAACATTTTTTACAGTTACAATGTACACGTACAAAACAAAGAATCAGTCAAAACAAGGCTTGCAGCTGAGGACGACTGAGGAAGGTACAGATGTGCCTGCAAAACCAAGAGAGTGCATGTGCATGTGAGAGAGAGATAGTTGTATCTTGACATGGCCACACCCATCAAGGTCCCTGCAAAACCAAGTGTGCAGGACATCTGTTACCAAGGACAGTTCAAACAATGTCTGATGGATTTCACATGCACACAACATGACTGTACAAATACACTCAGTTAATGGTCTACACACATCAAAACTCATGGTCTACACACACATCACAAGGTATATGTACACACACATAACAAGCTCTCTCACACACACAACACACATGCATGGTCCACACACACATCAGAAGCTCCCATGGCCTACAGAACACACACATCACAAGCTCACCCGCTCCCACACAACCCATGATCTATATGCACACACACACACCACAAGCTCCCACACATTCTCACACAACACATCAATACACATGGCTACTACACATACATCACAAGCTCCCACACACTCACATCACAACGTATGGTCTACACACACATCACAAGCTCCCACACACTCACATCACAACGTATGGTCTACACACACATTACAAGCTCCCACACTCACATACAACACATCACAATCCATGGTCTACACACACATCACAAGCTCCCACACACTCACACAACACATCACAATCCATGGTCTACACACACATCACAAGCTCCCACACACTCCCATACAACACATCACAATCCATGGTCTACACACATCACTAGCTCCCACACACTCACACACAACACATCACAATGTATGCATGGTCTACACACACATCACAAGCTCCCACACACTCCCATATGTATCACAACCCATGGTTTACACACACATCACAAGCTCCCACACACTCCCATATGTATCACAATCCATGGTTTACACACACATCACAAGCTCCCACACACTCCCATATAACACATCACAATCCATGGTCTATACACACATCACAAGCTACCACACACTCCTATATAACACATCACAATCCATGGTCTACACACACATCACAAGCTCCCACACACTCACACAACACATCACAATCCATGGTCTACACACACATCACAAGCTCCCACACTCCCATATAACACATCACAATCCATGGTCTACACACACATCACAAGCTCCCACACACTCCCATAAAACACATCACAATCCATGGTCTACACACACATCACAAGCTCCCACACACTCCCATATAACACATCACAATCCATGGTCTACACACACATTACAAGCTCCCACACACTCCTATATGTATCACAACCCATGGTTTACACACACATCACAAGCTCCCACACACTCCCATATAACACATCACAATCCATGGTCTACACACACATCACAAGCTCCCACACTCCCATATAACACATCACAATCCATGGTCTACACACACATCACAAGCTCCCACACACTCATACATGTATCACAACCCATGGTCTACACACACGTCACAAGCTCCCACACACTCCCATATAACACATCACAATCTATGGTCTACACACACATCACAAGCTCCCACACACTCCCATATAACACATCACAATCCCTTGTCTACACACACATCACAAGCTCCCACACACTCCGATATAACACATCACAATCCATGGTCTACACACACGTCACAAGCTCCCACACACTCCCATAACACATCACAACCCATGGTCTACACACGTCACAAGCTCCCACACACTCCCACTCCCATATAACACATCACAATCCATGGTCTACACACATCACTAGCTCCCACACACTCACACACAACACATCACAATGTATGGTCTACACACACATCACAAGCTCCCACACACTCCCATATAGCACATCACAATCCATGGTCTACACACACATCACAAACTCCCACAATCTCACACAACACATCACAACGTATGGTCTACACACACATCACACAACACATCAATACACATGGCTACTACACAGACATCACAAGCTCCCACACACTCACATCACAATGTATGGTCTACACACACATCACAAGCTCCCACACACTCACATCACAACGTATGGTCTACACACACATCACAAGCTCCCACACACTCACATATAACACATCACAATCCATAGTCTACACACACATCACAAGCTCCCACACACTCCCATATAACACATCACAATCACAAGCTCCCACACACTCCCATATAACACATCACAATCCATGGTCTACACACACATCACAAGCTCCCACACACTCCCATATAACACATCACAATCCATGGTCTACACACACATCACAAGCTCCCACACACTCCCATATAACACATCACAATGTATGCATGGTCTACACACACATCACAAGCTTCCACACACTCCCATATGTATCACAACCCATGGTTTACACACACATCACAAGCTCCCACACACTCCCATATAACACATCACAATCCATGGTCTACACACATCACTAGCTCCCACACACACACACAACACATCACAATGTATGGTCTACACACACATCACAAGCTCCCACACACTCCCATATAGCACATCACAATCCATGGTCTACATACACATCACAAACTCCCACAATCTCACACAACACATCACAACGTATGGTCTACACACACATCACAAGCTCTCACACACTCACACATGTATCACAACCCATGGTCTACACATAAATCACAAGCTCCCACACACTCCCATATAACACATCACAATCCATGGTCTACACACGTCACAAGCGCCCACACACTCCCATATAACACATCACAATCTATGGTCTACACACACATCACAAGCTCCCACACACTCATACATGTATCACAACCCATTGTCTACACACACATCACAAGCTCCCACACACTCAAATATAACACATCACAACCCATGGTCTACACACACATCACAAGCTCCCACACACTCCCATATAACACATAACAATCCATGGTGTACACACACATCACAAGCTCCCACACACTCACACACGTATCACAACCCATGGTCTACACACAAATCACAAGCTCCCACACACTCACACACGAATCACAACCCATGGTCTACACACACATCACATGCTCCCACACACTCCCAAATAACACATCACAATCCATGGTCTACACACACATCACAAGCTCCCACACACTCCCATATAACACATCATAATCCATGGTCTACACACACATCACAAGCTCCCACACACTCATACATGTATCACAACGCATGGTCTACACACACATCACAAGCTCCCACACACTCACATATGTATCACAACCCATGGTCTACACACACATCACATAAGACACAAGCTCCCACACACTCCCATATAACACATCACAATCCATGGTCTACACACATCACAAGCTCCCACACACTCACACACAACACATCACAATGTATGGTCTACACACACATCACAAGCTCCCACACACTCCCATATAGCACATCACAATTCATGGTCTACACACACATCACAAACTCCCACAATCTCACACAACACATCACAACGTATGGTCTACACACATCACAAGCTCCCACACACTCCCACACAACACATCACAACATATGGTCTACACACACACATCACAATCTCCCACACACTCACAACTTACAAATATAATCCACGACCCAACTCATACACATGGCCCACTTATACACACACCTAACACATACTAGCAGTTTCTGATGCCAATTTGCTGCATACAAAGGGATTCTCTAAAATACCTCTTGTTTTGATTCGCTAGTTCCGGTCCAGCATTCATATGAACCTTCATGATCGATCTCTGATGCACTCAGGCTGATGGGATGGTCGTTTGTATGTCCATCTGCGTTGCGTAACTGAAGATAAATACTACATGTACATTATATTTCCGGTGTTACGTTACCGATTGATTCTTACTGGTGACGTGTACAAAAATAGGTTGATTTGTTCACATACCAGGCGGTACTAGAAGAATCCGCCACAGAATAGACCTTTGCGCTTACCCTCAGATTTGAAAAAAGCCTTTCACGTGATCTCGAGAATGTAGTCTCGTACCCAGATCCAAATGTACGTAATGATATTATCGCTTACAGTTACGTACATTTGGGTCTGGGTACGAAACTACCGTGATGATACGTACACATTTTTTATGTGCGTGCGGGGGTCGTTTAAGCTCGTACGTACCCGCAATCTTTCGTTCCGTTAACTTACGTAGGTTCCTTATAACGCGTGATTAGTAATGATACGCAATCAGACGCCTGAATTGCTGTGATCCTAGGATACATTATCCGGCCAGACACATTGCAATCAGTGAAAACTTATATACCTATAGCTAAATTGTTGATCGGAACCTAGTAACGCCGATTGCATGGACATACGACGATGAACGCATGTGCAGCATCTGAAAATAAATGGAATACTGTTCTAAATATTAGTACCCTTGTTCCCTTCCTTTTTACACCACCATTGCCTTCAAATCCTATACACCGCCAACTTTCTTGAAGAAAACGTCTTATTATTAAACCCTAAGAAATTTTAGCGGCCTAAATGGGGTAGATGGTTATGGTGCGTTTAATATCGAACGGCACAACGTACGCCATTTAAATATATCGATCGTTGTATCGTTCAATAACGAAGTAGGTCTGGCTTACTTCGTTATCGAACGGCACATGCATGTGATATGTACGGTACAACGCTTGCATGCTTCCAGACTTTCCGTAGTCTCGCAATTGCGAGCTAGACTACTAGAAAGTCTGGTAGCAGTAAAGTTTCTATGTCTATCTGTTTTTAGCATGCTTTACGCAACATTGGTAATGAGGCTCCACCCAGACCCCCCCCCCCCCCCCCCCCCCGACCACTAATAGCAACAAATTAAATTCCATATGGAACGTTTAGGTTCCGATAAATATTAGCATGCAGTTTCAGGCAGGTAGATTTGCTAAATATTGCCGCTGGGCAGGTCTGTAATACTTACAGATTTATGAATGTATAATTTCCATATTTCCTTTTTTTCTGAGTTACGTTGTACTCAACTGCCCAAAAACAACATTTCAATCTTAAAATATGCACTTCTGCTACTTGCAAAATAAGATCTATTTGACTCTAGGAACAGGAATGATTCCATTTTTTCCCTCTGTACATTGTATTTTTTTCTTAAATTATCTTATACTTGTGCTGAGGATGTGTGGGACCTGTTGGCATTTTCAGTGCAAGTGGTTTGCAATGATATTTTTTTTGCTGCAGTATAGGTATATATGTACACTAGGAGGTGCTCTCCCCATAGTAATATAATATATGTACCAAGTCCATCTCTCCCTCCATAGGGGCAAGGCTTGTGATCAAGTTGAAATACTAACACTTGCCGGTGATAAGTGAAGTGTGCAAGGTGGTAAGCATTTTCTCACCTCCTTCACTGTGACAGAGATGCCTGTCATGTTCAATTGTACGAGGTTCCCAAATCTGTCTCTTGGGGTTATAATGATAGTGTGGAGTTCATTCTTCTGGACAATAAACATTTCATTTTGACCCTCAAATGTAGTCTTTGCAGGATCAGGAGGGCCTGCATGTGGATAGAGGTACATTTGTCAGTTTTGTATAGTACTGCTGAATTTGAATTTATCTATCTCGTGCACACAAGTCACCTGGTTTGTAATTTCGTCTGTGGTCTATATCACCTATACGCTGTCCATTCACTGTTACATTTATGCAATACTCTCCAGCCAGAGTAGGATTGAAGGAGGCCAAAATCTTGTCATGACCCGTCATACTGCTCCTGCTTGGTACAACAATAGGTACAGCAGACTGGGCATTTGTCACCACACACTGAAAAGTATCTGTTTCTTGTAGATGATATGGTTGTCCATTTGTGCAGAACAGCTGCCAGGAAGATGTGTCAACAACAATTGATATTCATGTTATTGGTATTTATGTCAGTAAATAAATGTTTCACTGGTAATGTAAGCAGAAAAATAGACACTTGTCTTGATTTAGATATATTGGAATGCACCAAAGCAGGTTTCAAATAAATAAATAAAATAGTTTTCATACAGAAATACACTACATTATATACTCACACGTATTTCAAATTCCGATGGCAAACCAACTTCTCCACTATCTGCTGTTAAGTGTACATCGCTTTGTATACTAGAAAGCTCAATAATGGCTTGCTGTGAATGTTCTTCTCCACATTGTGCTGCCAAGTGTTCCTCACTTTGTGTACTAGATGACTCAACATTGGATTGCTGTGAATGTTCTTCTCCACATTGTGCTGCCAAGTGTTCCTCACTTTGTGTACTAGATGACTCAACATTGGATTGCTGTAAATGTTCTTCTCCACATTGTACTGTCAAGTGATCCTCACTTTGTACACCAGAATACTCACTAATGGCTTGCTGTGAATGTTCTTCTCCACATTGTGCTGCCAAGTGTTCCTCACTTTGTGTACTAGATGACTCAACATTGGATTGCTGTGAAAGTTCTTCTCCACATTCTGCTGTCAAGTGCTCCTCATTTTGTGCACTAGAAAGTTCAATATTGGCTTGCTGTGAATGTTGATTTGCTAATGAGAGATAATAATAATGGTATTGAATATTTTAAACAGTTATAAGATGACAAGTAACTGTAATACAATTATTCCATACCAACTGGTTACTTATAATCTACTGCTTACTCCTGTAGGAAATATGCAGGCATTAAGTAGATCATTACGGCCCACATATAACAAAAAAGAAAAAAGAAGAGAAAAAGTAACTGTTCCTGATGGTATCAACCTGGATGGAATTTAGAACAATTAAGAAATTAAAAGCACAATATTTTAAGAGCAGTGACAAAATCCACTATGCAGACACTCCATAGACATGTATGTCAAAGAATGATACTACTATACGTTTATAAACTGTTCCCCGAAAATGTTTCTAAATCATACATTGTTGCTTTTATGTTAGACTATTTTGATAACATTCAAATAATTACATGTACTTCAAAGACACCAACACCCACTTAAGGAATGTATGGTATGTAAGTTTAGAACACTATAGTACTGTAGGCTGGCCAGAGAGTGCACTGCATTTCCTTGTGTCATGCATTAGGTCAATTGGGAGCATTCCAAGTAGAAGATCTCTCAACTACATGTGTATTAGGAAATCTTGTTATTACATGCAGTTCGGCATCAGTAGTATAATTATATATATAATAATATTATATATATATATATAATATATATATAATTTTATATTATATATATATTAAAGCCGCTCCATATGCATGCATGTAACTATTTAGTTTGCAACAGAAAACAGTAAACTCACTTACATGAAGATCCAGGGTTAGGTACCAGGGGCTCTGAAAGAGAAATTAATATTTCCTGTTCTTTCTGATTGCACCGATACAATATTTGTAATAGTAACATACAAACAACCATGCACTGTTGCACAACCCGTTGTTGACCTGCTAGGAATTTTGACAAAAACAGCGTTTTTAAAAAACTGCGATCAAATTAGAACAAATCTAATTAGTAATAATACGTGAAATATTGCCCGCTTTTAATATAGCACGCCTGCATGTTACTAATGCTTACGTATATCAGTTTCAGTCATATCATGTTTACATCTGATACCTGAACATGTTCTTTCATATAAAGTTATTGATATGCAAAAAAAAGTGACAACAGTAGTTGGCGGAGGTACGTGGATCGATCGGACTTTAGGACGTGGCGGGTATAGTGTGGCGTTGTAATGTTTTGGAGTTTCTAAGAAGGAATTTGACATCGTAGGTCGAGAATCTGTCTGCTAATGATATCCAAAAATGTATAATTTTCCTAGAAAAGTGGTATAGATTATTTGAGTACATATTTTGAAGGCGCGATCAATATTTCTTGTATGTTGGGTATGTGTTACATGCACTGGTTATATGAGCAAATGACTTGCATGTTTCGTTGGGGCGATCACGCAAGAATGCAGAGAAAAAAATCCCAACAGCCAAAATAATACATGGAAATCGTGCCTACAAAGAAAGGCATTTTGTACCTGTAAGGAACATTTTAGTTCTTTCGAGCGGGATGGACATTATGGACATTATTTTATTAATATTAGAAAACAAGTCATTTTTGTTTCTTTCTCAGTAAACTAAAAATCTTAAGAACGTGATTCAGTTTCGGTGAAAAAAAATTGCTTGAAACACTTATAAATCCTATCCCCGCCGCCATTGAATCATTTCCACCAGTTAGTGTGGCCTAACATTGGCATGCACCTCGTCCTATAGTCCCCGTGGATACTATTTTATAGGGCCGTTGTTTTAAAGTTGGGCATGAGCAGCTGATAAGCATGGCTATACGTGTATAGACTTGAGAAACTGTGATTTATCGTGAACATATAAAGAAAAAGGGAAAAACCCGGAAATCGTTGGCAAATTAATAGCGCATTAATCGCCAAAATCGATGTAATGTTTCTAATAACCGATTTTCAAGTTGCTATTATAAACCTGAAAAATCGATTGGACTTTTTTTTCATAGTCGAAATAATCGATTTTGATTTATGAAAAAGGTTACACAGTTATGAATAAATTAACTTATGAATAATTTAATTGATGAGTTGAAAAAGAAAGCATTTAGTGAACCCACCTGTGAATTCATGTTTTAGCATTCCACCCAAAATGTGTGTATGGGGGGGGGGGGGGGGGGGGGGGGGGGGTCAAGACCCTCCAAGCGTGCACGTGTTTAGTTAGCATTACAGCTGCGCGGTCAAATGGTGCGAGTAGGAACGTGAGGAAGTAAGCGATCAAAAGATGATAGTTTTCCTCAGGTGCTGCCCAGACTGAGGCGTTATTTGATATTCGTGTCATGGACACTGACGCCCAGTCATATACTAGCCGCACTGTTGATTCTGTTCTCCTATACGCTGAGAATGAGAAGAAAAAGAAATACCTGGATGCTGTTGAGGCTAGCATGCAACTTTCACCCCTTTTGTCACCTCAATTGATGATGTCTTTGCTCGTGAAGCTAACTCTGTCGTGAAGCTTTTAGCAACCAAAATAGCATTGAAGAGGGAAAACCACTATTGTAAGTGAAGTGACTGGATGGGTAAGGGCGACGTTGGCGTTTGCTATACTAAGAGCCACAAATCTGTGCATAAGAGGAAGAAGAGTGAAATGGAGGAGTGCTGTTCACGTGGATGATGGGGCTGGACTACCCACGTCAGTTTATGAATACAATTTGTATGTGCTATTATGTGTGTGCATGTGCTTGAGCATGTTATTCATTTATTTATTGTAATTTATTCTAATTATACTTCTTTTAATAAAATAAAAAAGTAGGTGTATAATACTAAGGTTAAACATGTGTGTCCTTTAGACCAGCATATGATCACAATGGTTTTGCATCACCAATTTAATTGCTGAGAAGTAGGAATGAAGAGTTTTCTATTTGCTACTGGTCCACGCAGGCTCTATTATAATCAATCACTTGCTAGTTATCAATACTACGCTGTAAAAATTATGCTTATTTTCATGCTAAAAAGTATAAAAGCAGCTGGGGCTTTGCCCCAGACTTACATGTAGGGCCCCTAACTGTTACTAGAGGGGAACTCCTCCTCCTGTACCCATCCCTGGGGCAGCTGCACTGCACTATCCTGTGCTAAGGGGCTTCCTTTGGAAACTTCTGTCCACAAAAAACCTATGGCCATTAAAGCTATTGATGCAGTGCTTTCTAGTGGCAGTTAATGAACTGATACAGTACCGTGGTTTGAAGGATGACTTACAGTGAGGAAGGTACAGAGCACCTAAATACAAACAGTGTGAGCACTACGAACTTGTATTCCCAACCATGATTTAAAAAACATGTGTTCCGTATGGGAAAATACTTGTTCCTAGGAGATCTTAATAGTTATCATTCAGTTAAAATTCCCAGTGTCCACCTACCAACTATTGTTGTAACATTTTTCTTACATATGAACAATGTATGGGTACTACTTTAGGCCCCTCACCTTCATCCTGGCCCCCCCCCCCCCCCCCCCCTTCTAGAATACTGGGGGTGCCCATGCTAGTGTGACTGATAAGTCAATGGCAAGTACATGCAAACACATCTGTCCTCAGATCTCATCTCACTCTAAGGTATATGACCATCAATTGAGATCTATGTGCAAGTCTATATCCATTGCACAGCTATACAAGCACATGCACAGATGCCTTGAATGTAAGATTTACAGTACTTAATATATATGCATGTCCCTTATATGTATGTGTGAAGAAAGTACCCTGCCGAATGTATCATCGTATTATCTGGTGGCCTGCACTGTATAGTAGGATGAGTTCGCATTTTCATGCAGATGAATTATTATACGCATAACACACCTAAATTAAAAATGGTTGCACTGATACACTGCTGCCCAAGCATGAAACAAATCTACACTGTTTGCAAGTTGAAATTACACAGATCACTTTAATTTGCAGAGCACTCAATTGTAATGAAGGATGAGGTACACCTGTTGCTGTCATATCAAGAAACACACTCAGCTTATCATCAGGAAAACAGACTTGGTGGTATCACTACTTTTGTATTGAAACTTAGCAAATTGTGTATGGGCTGAACAGTATTTACATAGTAACATAGTTGATCAGTGTTTCTCTATGGTATCATAATTGCAACCTGCACACCAGGCTATTAGTCCTTGAGCAGCACTTTCATTTTCATAAACAAGCAATTTGAAGATCATCAGGAGCCAGGGAAATCCTGTTCAAATTAGAATGACACCCATCCCCACTGATTTCCATTTGTTCATTTAAATTAAGTGCATGCACCAACATCCATTCTACATCAAAAATCACAGCGCCATTTTGTAGCATAGCAGTGGGAGTACTCTTTTAGTTACTGTGGTGTATTGGGGTCCCTAAGACTAAATGTATGTTGCAACATGAATTGACTGTTGAAAGCAACTAGTTATGAATAAAAAGCAATGAAACAAGTAAATAAAGAAAGTTGGCGGTATATAGGATTTGACGGCAATGGTGGTGTAAAAAGGAAGGAAACAAAGGTCTAATCATAAGGAAAATGTATAGTTGGCACGTGAACAATGTAAAATCCCATCCACAAGTTCTGCTGTCGAAACACTAATCGCCATAAAAGGAAAGATCTTCATAACGTATGATAGCAGGCTTTGCTTTGACTTTTCGTAGTGTCTAGTGATGATAAGGCATCACTGTGTTATATTTATGTATCAAATGCAGGGCCATCTATAACACGGTGCAGTATAGGGCAATGATGTACAAGCATGCAGCGCGAAAAAATAAAAGGAATCCGTCATATGATACCGATTGATACGTTCACTGCACGAAATCGTATGCCATATATATTACATCTGCTCTGGCGTGCATGGAAATTATGCAGTGCAGTGCAATATTGAGAGTGCTAAACGCCTAACATGCATATTCCAATAAAATTTACTCAGTCACTGTTTGTTCTATACGCCCCATGCGAGCGGCTATAGCCGGTGAATGCATGGGATCAACCTATATAGCCGCGATTGTCTACTCTATCACAGGTGATGGTAAGAAGGCCTCTTTCGGTCCAAAAAAAAAACAAAAAAAAGAAAAAACAGTTCAAGTTTCTAGGGCGAGGTCGCTGAGCATTCCAACGAGATCAAGAGTCGTCGCGCAAGTTTTCGGATCACATGCGCGGTTTTCTATCCTACTGTAGTATCTATGATTTTATCAATCGTCACGATTGAAGCGTTATTTTAGCGTTTATGAAAAGGAACTACGAGAATGCAAGTAAGACACATGCAGGTTAGAACATTTTTTTTTTTTTTTGGTACCAAGTGTTAGTGACCCTGAACACAATTTCAATCTTAGTTTTGTTAGTAATACCCTTCCCACAACAGATACCTGTACACTGTAGCTTGTGGTCAGTTGGCATGGTGGCCAGAAACCACTGAAGCGTTTTCAGTGTAAAAACAGGCAAGCCACCAAGTCTGTATGCATGCTAGCCCGACCAGGCCCCATCACATACATAGATGTACGATTTGTAGATAGCAATTGAGGAAAAAGTAACGAAACGAGGGACTACGGCTGGAAAATAATACTTTATGATGATAAATATCAAGATACATATTACAGTCCTATATATGATTTAATCACCTAAAATTGCTCAGAGGCATGCCTTTACCCATAAATTGAAAAACGAAGTGGCATTCTTCCAAATTACCAATCTAGACCAACAGAAATTCTATTGCCAAACTGGTCCCTCTCCCGCGCAGCTGCATTGGATGTAGCAGTAATCAATTCGCTAAATTTGCAACTTTTACAGAAGCGGCTCAAACATGTGGTCGTGCAGCTGTGATGGGAGAAGAGGCCAAGCACTGTAGAAATGATGAGGCAAGTGCCCTTAGAGGGCACCCCTTTGGTTGTGGAAGTGTGTGGGGGGTGGGGCAATGAAGCTATCGATCGGCATGTGTTCTAAAGTGTCGAAAAAAGTAACCACCCAACTATGTCGACCTATATATATATAAATGTATATGTAATTATAATATATATCGCATCACCGGTGCATGTATATAGTCGCCTGAGCCTCACCTTTATGAGGCGTAATGCGTCCAGAGCAATTTTGGCCAGATGTGTCCCCACACTAACCACATCTTGTGGCTTTTAGTCGTAGTGCTTTTTATATTAGTTGCATGTGAATATGTATATATTATTATGATGATTTGGCCTAATCGGATTAGATTTAATTCTAATCGGGCCGGACGGTGAACCTATATAGTTATCGTGCGGCCGGTGTGTGCATGTCCATTTAATCTAAGGGGAAAAATCGGGGGTGGGGGTTCATATATCGGGGAGGAGGTGGGGGCCGTTGTGTAATCGGGGACCCGCTCTTACTTCTCCTACCGAAAAAATAAAATAAAATCATCGTTTTGGTCATACTATGACTTTAATTTTACGCGTGCATACATGTACGCATACTTTACCTGTTGTTAGATACTGATGGAGATAATAAATGGCTGCACCTCCAATAACAAGAAAAGTAACTCCAACGGCCGCTTCCATGCTGTAAAGGAAAGCAGTCTATTAAATGTGATATCAATGATAACAAAACACATGCAGTAACGAAAAATGATGATGCATACTTATATGACGAGCGTATGCCAGTATACAGTACAATTTCTATGTCATATATCTATGCATGCATTATCTATATCATAAATGCTGTGCATACGATGTTACTTAGATTGAGAACAGGCTAGCACAGTGCTACTTACTTCAACTTCACTGTTACATAGACTGAGAACTAAGCTAGAACAATGCTACTTACTTTAACTTCACTAATATTGTGATATTATAAATAGTGATTGCCCTACATCGTAGGCTTTCACTGTGTGTTGACGTACGGGGGAGTTCCCTTGGTTTTTCCCATGTATACATGTACGTATGGGGAGTTCCCTTTGTTTTCCCCGAGTGTATGATTGCTCCGCGCGAAGCAGGAATACTATAGGACATGTGGCGCGCGAAGAGCGCAGTATGACGCCGAAGGCGCCTCGTCCGCGAAGCGGACTCGGGACGAGGCTGTTCAAATTTTTTTTTAGATTCCCTTTTTTTTTTTTTTTTTTTTTTTAATGAAGAGTGTCAGTGTCAGGATGGTGTCATAGCGGATTTTGTCCCCCCCAATTATTGTCCCCCCGGACAGAATCCGCTAGCGGATCATGTCCCCCCGGATAAAATCTGCTAGCTGATTCTGTCCCCCCGGACAGAATCCGCTAGCGGATTCTGTCCGGGGGGACACATTCTGCTAGCGGATTTTGTCCCACCTCCGCAGAATATGTCCCCCTTTGTGTTTATTAGCACAGCTTCGTGTGCATGGTCCGACCGATACACATGTACATGTACATGTATATCCCAGGCTCTGCATGCCTAATATAATTTGGTCCTAAAGTCTAGCTGTCGCTGGCCGACTCAGTGCACGGCCATGCAATATTCTGAAATGGTCCTATAGCCGACAGAAATAGGCTTTGACGGTCTTATTATATAGAACCATTTCAAGCTGTGTATAAGGAAATTTCACTACCATTGATCTCCACTATAATATACATGTCCTATATACATGTATAAGACAATTGCAACTATTTGCAAGTGTGGCTGTCGTACCCGGCCGTCTTCATGACTATATATTACTGGAAGCTAGCAGCTGCAAAACACACCGCGTACAACTTGGGCAGAGGGCCAAGAAGTCTGGCGGGGAGATCGATTGATAGGACTGCGGGACTGGGTGGGGGAAGTGTACCTTATGAATCGAGTATTAGCTAATAGTATTCATGACACTTTTGTAGGTCCCCTGTACATACCTTTCGGGCCCGATACGAAAAGGAAAGGGGGGGGGGGGGGGGGGGGGGGGGGGGGGGGGGGGTAATGTATGTTTCGGGCCCGATGCAAAAAGCGGGCGAGACTGTTAGCTTATAAGACCTGATACGTATACCAAGGATTGGGGGGGGGTGGGGGGGGGGGGGGGGGGGGGGGGGGGCCCGTGGGGTTCCTTCCGATATCGCAGCCCTGGCTATACATATTAGGAAAAGCGGAGTATCGATCACCTACTGTTGACACCTACAGTGTACAGGAAAGGCTACACGTATTAGAGTATCGATCACCTACTGAAGGGGGAAAGGGTGGGAGGGGGGGACAATTTCTGCGGAAGGGGGACAATATCTGCTAGCGGATTACGTCCGTGGGGGACAATTTCCGCTAGCAGATTATGTCCGGGGGGACAAAATCTGCGGGGGGACAGAATCTGCTCCGACAACGGCACCTGGGGTGTAAAAGGACCCTGGATTCGGCTTGCGGGTGGAAAGTTGCCCCCTAACCTGCATGCGGAACAGCCTTGGGGGAACAGCCTTGTTAACATTTTCACCCTAATACCGCGTTTACACGACGATGGTACGGTACGGAACGGCCGGCTCAGCATGGCACGGTACGGAACGGTTATCGAGTATCGCGTTTGTGGCTATGTGGTATAGAATGGTTTTTAAAAAGCAATTCCGTAATTAACTACAATAATTGCCCGAAATCAAAATGGATGCCTTGTTTACAACCTTCCGTGCAATCGAGAAAAGGAGGCATCAGATGCACAAAAGAAGGAGACTATTATTTTCTCGTAACATACGCAATATTATGGCAATGGCCATCCAATACACCTCAAATGGCCTCAGTACCGATCTTGTTGTACACCAATTGATTTTTTTCCCAGTTTTCCAGTTGCACTTGCATCGATTCCTCTCCCCAAATCTATATCACCCGTTTGTTTCGTCCAATCCACCATTTTAATACTATGGAAACCAGTTCTACGCATGCTCAATTGCTATCATATCCCGATCGACCACAATCGAGGCGTGCCGTGCTGGGTAGCCCGGTTATTGCAACCGTGCTGGCTCGGCACGGTACGGCACGGTTTTGACAGGGTTTACACGTCAAATTTTAACCGAACCATACCGTGCCGAGCCGTAGCGTATCGTGCTGGCACGGAAAAATTGTGTCGTGTAAACGGGGTATTAACCTCCAACATTCCTAATGCTGCTAATGTTATTCTAACGTTACAATTTCAGTAGGATTGTGCTGCGCAATCTAGGAATCCTTACTTCGGCAAGCAATCCAATGATTGCGCACGCGTAATCTATTACAATCCTTGAATACGCACAGTGCCAGAAAGAAGTTTTAAAGATATATATAACTGAAGAGAGATGTGAATATTCTTACTGCATGCAGTGAACAGTTCAGCAAAGTCGACGTCTTTTATATTATATATCGGCGCACATTATTACATGCACGGATAGGAAGTACAAAAAACCACATACCAAACACGTGTGCCTTGCGCGGTTTACACAACAATGCCGGTGTCATAGGGTATACGGTCCCGGACGAGTTCCCTGCGGACCGTATTCCCTGCATGGTATACATCATAAAATACATGTATAAACCGCGCGTGCATGCGAAAAGCTGATCGCAGGTCGCTAACTATATGCAGCGAAGGATTGACACATTCCATGGAGTTTACGACCATGCAGTTCGGTTCATGACTCGGTAAAGTACTCGTTTAAACACTAGCAGGTGGGGCTTGCTCGCGTGAGGCGTGAGTCGGCGTGACAGTGACCATTCTAGTAGTGACGCATGTTACTTAGTACCAGGTTTATCCGTGGTTTACTAGCGTTATATAAGCTTTATGTTTACATTGCTTTGCGACGCTTCGATTATTGCACTATTGGGTAGTGAATGGACCCTTTGCATGAAAGATCGGAAGTACGATAAACGTCACGTCTGGAGTAAAAACCACAGCGGTTGCTTAGAGACATTGTGTCACGTCCGCGGACCTTTGCGTAATAAAATGGCAACGCTCGGAGTCAGCTCAGACATTGATCCTACGGCCGATCCAGTTCCTGATCAAACTATGCTGCCAACAGTAAGTTTGACCGGGTCTGACATACCCAGAGCCTTTTTAAAGCCATCCATTTAAAAAGGCTCCGGGTATGTCGGACTCGGTCAAGCTTACTGTTGGCAGCATAGTTTGACCAGGAACTGAATCGGCCGAAGGATCACTGTCCGAGCGGGAAGGAATGACTATGAGCGCTGCCATTTTATTACGCAAAGGTCCGCGAACGTGACACAATGTCTCTAGGCAACCGCTGTGGCTTTTACTCCGGACGTGACGTTTATCGTACTTCCGATCTTTCATGCAAAGGGTCCATTGATGTCATGATTGTCATCGCTCGACAGCGGTATATGAAGGCAACGCCCTCAGTCACGTCATAATATGCTTTCCACGATGAAATAGCTTACAATCGCACTAGATAGGCAGTTTAGCCCTATCTTTGCACGAATTGCACACCCATGAGCACTACAAACAATATGATTCCATCATTATGTTGCTGTAGTGCGCCAAAAAAAAAATTAAGAAAATTGATGAAAATTTTTTTTTGCCCAAGACCCCCCCTCCCCCCCTAACTTTGATACCTCATAACGTTTTTCCTAGACCCCCTGAAAAAAAGAATAGCATATTCGTGATGCTCTCAATGAGGTCTTCAAAGTTGGGGGATGGTGTCTTCCACTTTGTTTTTTGCCCCCCCCCCCCCCCGATGTATATGTACATAAATGGCACTGATAGATGTAGTTCCATTGTACATATTGAATAAGTAAAATTACTTGTATACCTGTCTATTGGACCTGTTTCATGCAGCATGCACCATTTACACTAGTATGAAATCGAAGTTACACCTTTAGTCGCCTATGCAACTTGTCCACAGGAGCTCAAATTCAGCTGGGCAAGCCCAAAACTTGGGGAAAATGTTAAAAACAGTTTTTTTTTTTAATTCCCATGACTCATTTAAAGATAGCCCAGGCTCATGCCTGAATCCCATGGGGGTGCACAGTTTCATAACGCTTTCCCCCCAAAACATTCTCTTGCTAGCTTCATGCACTGCCAAAGTTGGGGCCTTCGATTCAACATGTAACATATGGTATGAAGTAACTGTCTGTGCTATGTGATGGAGCTTGCTAGTATCAATCATAGATGAACGTAGATGGTTTTTTGATGCCTTTAATAGAATGCAGATGTGGACATATAATTTGATGCGTTGGTTGTGGGTTGTGGGTATGGTAGTGCCGTAGTTTTGTTGATTATTGTTGAACAGGAACAGTTGACGGGTTATTGAGCATGTCACACACGTGTATAGTGGGGTTGGAAGAGATTGAAGAGGCTGCTTCTGTTAATGCTGCAGTAGTAGATGAATCACTATTGATATTTAATGTGTTAAGATTGGTGGTTGCTGTAGTTTGAGGGGTGGGCATAAAGATTTGCTGATATGGTTTTAGGAAAGCTGTATCCAACTTAAATGTCAAATTTGATTGCTGTGGGGTGGAGTCAATAGATGGCATAATTGGGTAAATAAACTGAAGCACAATGTTCAACTTCGTTATGATTTCAACTTGCTGGCGGGCAATTAGTGTCAACATCTTTGACAAAACTGAGAATTAAATATAATAAATTTTGTGTTAATGCATCTGAAGCAAACGTCATGCAAAGTTGTAATGCTGCACAATTCTAGCACAATATAACTGCAACTCACCAGCATGTAGTCTTAAAAATAAATCTTGCTATATTTTCTGCTTTGCTAGAGCCTCTGCTTCTGGCCATTTAATGAAATAGTCAGTGAGGGTGAGGATATTCTTTTTTTACCGCTTTTAGTATCAGGAAGTGGCCCAATTATATCAATTCCTATCTGTGGATTTTTTGAACAATAAAGAAAAGAGAGGTAGAAGTAAAGAGGTGATAAAGCATAGAAAACTGACATTCATGCAGTGAATTATAACATTAAAGTGTAGAAAAGAAAAAATAACAACAATATACATGTATCCACAATTATAGAATATCATTCACCAGCAACCAGGTCTTTCCAGACTTCAGGCTCAATCGGTATAGGATGCAGAACCAATCCAGGCTTAGTAAATTTGTCATTATTACACTGACATCTTTCATATAAAAACTTTCACATCATCTGTCATATTCGGTCTCCAGTAAAACCTACATACTATACCTTGTTTTCTTGCTTTTTTGCACTACCAATCCTACATACCACCAATTACTTTCTCGATAGAGAGTTTTTTGATTTGTATTAATGATTATGATACAATCTACGATCAGTGATAAACGAAAGGCATCCATTTAAAACTGTGCAGAAGCACTACGGAGTTATACTAGTTCATTACATTGCATGCTGTACCAAAAATACGCTTGTTATGTGCTATCTACCAAAATTACACCCCTGCTATGGCAGTCTCCTTCCATAGGTGGCAGTCTCCTTCCATAGGTTATCCACCGGTGTAAGTAGCATGTTCACGATAAACGTAACACACATTTATGCAAGCAATAAAAACGCGTCAGTCGCTGATCCGCTGGTCATGGCACCAAGCAAGCTGCTGCCAGAATGCATGAGAAGTTTCACGCATCGACCTGCTCGTAACCTATTCCCCATCATGCAGGCATCAAAGTGCAAAACATCAAAGTTGGTTCGGTCGTTCGGTTCGAGTACGCCGCACCTACCCCCGGACCAGACTCGCGTCCTACCACGAATATCGTCGACTCTGCTGGAAACGTACTGCTGCAAGTGAATACCAGATACCTGTCGTCCAACGATAAGTACTTGGTGCTCAACTCTAAACTGAACGGCGCTTGGGGTCCGGAGGAGAGGCCCTCGGGATTCCCGTTCGATGCTGCCGCAGTGATGGTTGTGGGGGTGGTGGAAGCCGATGGGTACAGGGGTCATTGCAAATGGAGGAATATTCAACTATCCTTACAAGCACCGCAAAGCAGCAAGTGATGCGCGTAAGATTGAAGCAAATACGGGTTCGCATCAATTTGGCCTTGTAAGTTGAGATATCTGGGGTTCTGCATCTGGCATACGATATTGCGTGATGTGGAGCGGCTTTACTGCATACTACACACTCTGTTTCAGGTGGTAACCGATAATTCGGGAAAATTGACTTGCGACGAAGTGCACAAAGTGATGTGCGTGAAGGCAGTGATGCCGGGTCACGACCAGACACCATGCAGCTGGGGCGTGCGCCGTGAATCTTTTGAGCGGTCTGCCGGTGAATCTAGCGGTACCGATGCCCTCGGCCTCGGGTCCTGATTATTCTCTGCACTTTAACCCGCGGTTCTATTTGAACTACATCGTGAGGAATACTTACACCCAAGGACGCTGGGGACCAGAGGAGACTGACGGAGGCATGCTGCTCGTCCCCAGCACGGAATTTAAGCTTGCCATAACCATGCGGCAAGATGGCTACGAGATTTCTGTGAACGGAGAGCACTTCACGCAGTACAAGTACAGAATTCCTCATGGTCATTCGCTGACTCTGATGGCCACTGGCATCCAGAACATTTCAAATATTGCTGCGTACTGAGTATTCCGTACATACGCTAAACTGATGTGAAGTTGATTAAGAATAAGGAAAATTAAGCTTTGTGCAACTATTTGCATGCAAGCACGTATATATTTTGATTGTACATTTAGTTTTGTGGACAAGATCAACTTAGCAATGAGAGTGCATCTAGTATTCTGTAGTTTAATAGCATGCGTGTACATGTACAATTGCGGTAGTAAACAGGGCTAGGCGAACGCTCTGTTGCAAATACATGTATGTTTAATAGCTGACTTATATTACTGTCTTCCAAACAAAGTATATAGTCATGCACAGGGTTGCCGCGGTTTTAAGGTTTAATATTTAACCGTCGTAACCGCGGTTAAATGTCGCGGTTAAAGCTTACCAACTTACGACCCCTAACCACGCTAGTGATCACGTAAATGTACATTGTGGCAGTTAATTCATTGCTATATGCATCGCGCGAGTGGGTGTTGCATGTATGCCGGGTATTGTGAATACCTTAATAAAAGTTTTACTATACACATGATCATATCCAATCCCATACCATCCAATCCTACCAAAGTTAACAGCACCCTCCTAGCTTCAGATGCTAAATAGAGGCAAATGAGTAATACACCTTTGTGCAAAAAAAAAAAAAAAAAAAAAAAAAAAACCAAGGATATCTTCAGCTACAAGTACAAGTGATTATTTTAACTTATACTATTTATATGGTCAAAAAATGGAGTCAACAGAAGGATAATACAATACAGAAAAAAAAAAACTTGATAAGAGACGAAACAGACTTTAGAAAAGCTGACCTACTTACACATGTATGTGGTGGAATGAACGTGAAATACTTTATGACTAAAACATACTGATTTAGCCATTCCTGATTCAGCCACTCCTTCAGAAAGTTGCCAAATTAAATTTAATGAAAGAAAAGATGCATGGCTTTCGCGCCAAAGTAAGCCTGTACATATTTCTCCACCAGAACTCCAAGCTTCTAGGTTATCACTGCATTCGTACTCCGTAAAATATTGCATACTTTAACCGCGGTGAAAGTTATAAGTCTGGGTACCCGTCTCATACTGGGCCACAACATCACTCCCATATAATGTATATGAAACTACCCATTTCCCTCAAGCACGTTACAAAGAAGCTAATTCGAAGCAAAGGCCGGCTATGCTTAAAAGCTTCTGTCGGGGTCCTAGACGCCCAGAACCCCCAAATATATGTCAGTCTGAAACTGACAATAAATCAATTCAAGTGGTTAAGGACTTTGTGAAAGGCTTAAAATACCCTGTTGCACCTTATAGGCCCTATGTTGGCATGCACTTACATATACAGGTCTTCTTATCCCGGTTATTTGTTGAAGTTTACTGAACAATTCCCGGCTAGCTGTTTTTAACTCTTCTTCGAGCATTCAGGAGGGTACTTGCAATCACCACAAACGCCAGTATTACCACATACTAGTGCAGCTCCATGCCAACACCTCGGCAGCATTCGGCAGAACTGAGCATGCGCGCGACAGAATTTCCAGGAAGTGACTGAATTTCCTTAGAAACGACAGAATTTCCTGCACTTTACATTTACACGTTATACAACCGTAGCTTTTATTGACATGTGAGCCTTATATAGCAATAATTAATACTGGGTTGAACATAACCCAAAAAGCATATATATCTTGTACACTTAAATTTTTAATCTTCAACATGCAAGAACATGTATCGACAAGAGGGATAAACTGATAATATGCACGCATGCAGACGTGCACATGTACTTGGGGACATTTTGGAATGATCTATGACAATGTTCATGACAGACAAATAATTTGAAGAACTGGTGATGTTGGACCACTTGTCATCAAAACTGGCTGTCACAGACATATTAGATCAATTTCAATTTAGGGTACCAATAGGATGGAAAATTACTGTTGAGCTTAGTAATCTTCTCTACAACACTTATAGAGTGTTTGATCTAGCTGTCCATCAAACGCAAGTGATTATATATATATTTTGCATGCTTTTGGAATTGAAGTTGACTTTTGGGTAACCCATTTAGTCAGAGACATTACATAGCTTCTTTTGCCCATACTGGATGAGACATTATGTAATAACTGAGGCGAGGCTTTAGAGGTAGACAGTGTCTCTTTCTCACCTGGAAAAGAGGAGATTGGGGTAAGAACATTGTGATGGTGTGAAGGATATGTGTGGTAAGAGCATTGTGATGATGCATTTACTGGTCTGGTAGTAGCATGGTATTTTCAATGACGGTGAGAATATAGATATCTATATCATTTCATCACTTGCATGTGAATTATAACATCATAACAAATTATCATGATGTTTAGACAAGCCATGCATGTGACATGCATTTCGCACCAAAGTACAAACTCCACACATAATATTGTGCAGAATCGGATGATGAACATGCAGACTTATTACATGCATGCATGGAGTACCAATATTAATCAATCACTGCACACCATATATGTCTATGACCCATTATTGAAGTTCACCAATGAGAATGTATTCAACATGCATGCTGGTCCTGGAGATTATGTGTAATATGTACAGGAAACTACTTCACTGTATGTTTGTGCTAGTGACAAACTGCTTATGAAAATCCCACCTAAGGTATTTGTTGCAAAATGTTCAATACAATAACACTATTTGATTTCAATTACAGTTATGTGTTGCCAGGCAGCAGGAGATGTACAATGACTTCCAAATATCATAACTGCACCACTTAAAATAAAAGTTTATATAAGCTTATGTTTGATGGGATACAAAACAAACGTCCTTGCATGCAGGCAACAAATGCCAGTGCAACATGTATATGCCATGCACCACTATATAGTCCTAACATCTGCTGAAGCCCTGACTGCCCTCATTGATGGCTGTCATTAATGATGAATGAAGGTGCTGGTACGAGTTGTATGTTGGCAGTAATAGCCTGTTGAAACTGAAGAAAGCAAACTGAAGACAATATGCACAATGCATGTTCCCCACAGAATTACCATGTGGCTGCAAATGGAAGCCGTCCATGTTGGCCATCAAGATATCTGATGCAAATTGGGTGTGCCAGGTCCGCAAACCCTCTGGCAGGCAGTCTGGAGGACCCTGTGACAAACTGTAAGAACTTTGACATATCTTCTGAGGTGAACCCTTGAACTGCTGCCCAGAACCATTGCACTGTCTCCTCCCATCTGGGACCCCTGCCTTCAACCACAGTGTGCTTCCGGAGGTCATCAACATCCACATTGGTTGTTCCACACATGAGAAGCTACATGCACATATAGATAAGTACACCCACATCTAAAATGATTTTAACCATTTGTAAAATGCCTTCTTCAACATGCAACCTGGAGACATCGATTCAGTTGTGTTTAAATCCATTTTAGATTGATGCAGATGCCATGCAATGCATGATAAAAACATCAAAGTTTACAGCTCTTGCAATGCTGTATGTGATTTGTGTAGTCTATTGCACAGTAGATCTATTTTTCACACGAGATGCATATAAAAGTCACCTCATTTGCAAAGTTAGTGTACAATATTTGTTGAGGTATTTATCTTCACTAGATGCATGCTGCATGATTTGATGAAGGGCATAAGGTGCAGCTGCTTTTGAAGAACGTCAGATGATGAGCCTAGTTTGATGCTGCACAAATTCTGCAGCAAGACCATGCACTTCTTATTTTAGTTTGCTCTAGTGTATGTAATGTAGAGTATTCAAATTGCTCAGATCCTACCTCCTAGCTCTTGTTCATCAAACATCATTAAGAATTCCTCTGGAATTAATTCATTTAAGCCTGCAAATTGCACAATGATGGTCTTTCCAATACAACTGAATACTCAGTGAGGTTTGCTAACCTTCCACAAATGCAGCAATTTCCAGAAGTCTCCATTCTGTACTTTGTTAAAAGACTGAGGTACTCCATTTTTTTTTTATCTGTCACAGGAATAGATCGACCCATCTTCTGCAGTGGCACTTCTTCCAATTAAATGGTAATGAAACTGGGATATATGTGAACAGAAAAGCACAAACTTGGGTCTATGTGAGCTGTCATAATCACTTACAACAAAGAACAGATCCAAACCTTCTACACTGTTTTCAGTGATAGAGTTATACATCAGAGGGTCATCCGTTTTGAGGCACTGCAAGTGAAATTTGATCAGTGCCATATATTATGCAGCTTTCTATTAAAACTTTGAATTAATGTTAATGTTATAGTATGCGTAGATTGTTAATGAAGTGACATAATAATGCATAAATACCCTTACCTGTGAAGTCACTTTTAGGCCAAGAATTTGGACCAAAAAGGAACGTGTGAATCTTGCTTTTGTCAGTTGAGGATTTCCCAGTGCACATTCAAGGATGCATTTCCCAACTATCCAGCCCGCAAATGTGTAGCAGCTGAGGTCAACACCAGGGGGTTTGAAAAATGCTTTGCAAGGATGCACCTAAATTGCAAATTGGTAGAATGGATGAAGCTGCTTTATCTCATGCAATATGGAATTGTTATGCAATAATTGGTCCTCACCAGTGCCTGAGGACTGTCATCTACTGCTCTAAACATTCCTGATTGTGATGAAAAGCACTGCTCTGTGAGTAGCTCAAAGAACTCCCTAGCTAGATAATCCTCCTGCGTCCATTCCTAGCAAACACATAATGTAAATGTTTATAAATTAATAATAAAACATACCTTGTTCGCCATTAAAATTCACAACAACATGTTTCAGCCAGTCTGCATTTGTGAAAGATTTTGTTTCTTCCATTGCCTATGAGACTTCCGTATTGTAATAATACACAGTCAGTACTGTCAGTACATTAAAAAGGAAACCCAACAAAACAAAACAAACAAAACGTACTGATTGTATCAGCTGCTACCTTGATACTGAAATAGGAACTGAGGAATCTTGGTTGGACTCTCCAAAATGGTGGTGTATCAGTTGTTTGTTAAATTCTATTTGTTTGTCAGTAAAACACATTGACCCTCCTGATGCAATGACATATAGAGAAACAAAATTTGCATTAAAGCACAACTTATTAATCCTGTTGCTCATGGTAAACCTGATATGTTTAGCAGAAAGCAATACACTCTCTGCTTTGTGTTAGTATTTTTACAGACATTCCACTACCATCATCAACCGTGAAAACATTTGGTTCATCATGCAGAATGATCTGATGGGGAAGCATTGCAAAGTCAGTGCTGGGGCACCGGTAATATGTCGACTTTACCTTTGTGGAACGACACACTCCGAATTTGTGGCACTTTTTTTTTTAAAAAGGCCTTTTTGATTATCTGCATTTGCTGCAGATTTGTATTCAGCTGTGCACTACCACACATAATGTACATGTAAGTGCTTACCCTGGAGCACAACCTTATCACAACATCTTTGCTTTTTTTGTTGGGACGGAGTTTTTCCCTAGTATATTCTTCTACCTTCATGCATCATGTCAACTCGATATGCATTAATATCTGAACCAAATAACAAGGAACCTGAATATGACTATTCACTTACGTTTTCCGCTCACCATCTAGGCAGATAATTTCAAACTTACTCATCTCAATGTCTTGATTGCACATGATACACACTCTGAAAAAACCTGCATTACAACCCTCCAGTGGACTTCTTCACATTTCTCCAAATTGCATCTTATTTTACTTTTGGACTTCTGTATTGTCCTGAGGGATTTTATTTTTACGTACATGTTAAAAGACAGCAATAATGCCACTTATGTAATTAATTCAACCTCTACTTAAAGTGGTTGCCGTATATTATAGAAACCATTATTTTATTGCATTGTTTGGTTGTTAATGCCAGCTGTCAATGATGAGTATTTGAAGTAACTGATTGGGGACTATGGTTCATATCCATGCCAGAAAGATGGTACGGGGGTCCTGTCATGCAAAATTTGTTGAGAAAGGCGATTAGCTTATTGCTATCGTATTTTACGTAAGATATATAGGTTTAATTTGTCATTGTTTGATATTCATAGAATCATGGCATGTAATACAACTCATTTTGCCCAAATAAAAACGTTCAATAGTTTTTGCTTAAAATAGATATTAAAGTAAAATCTATGGTTCAACCGGCCCGGTGTAATTACCAATTGTGAAACTGGGAACATAGGAAAACGGATCCATCAGCCTTGTGTGGGCTACAGAGGTTTGAAATATTTTCAGTCTACAATGCAATATGTTACGGACCCATATTTTGTATATCTGCGTGGACACATATATATACAAGTAAATCAAAAACTACTCTATTGAGAAAGTGATCGGTGGTATGTAGGATTGGTGGTGCAAAAAGCAAGGAAACAAGGTACAGTATGTTAAAGTGAGGTTTGGTAGGATCCTACAACTCACAGTCCTGAATTTGCAAATGAAGAAGCCTATTTGCAAATGTAGGACTGTTATAGTTGTAGGATCCTACCAAACCTCACTTTAACATACTGTACCTTGTTTCCTTGGTTTTTGCACCACCAATCCTACATACCACCAATCTCTTTCTCGATAGAGAAGTTTTTGATTTACTTGTTCCCCTATTTTTTTTTCTCTGCCAGGAGTGTTCAATATAATATATGGCTTAGTGTATTTGTTGCGATGTATAGGACGCGTAGATTCCTCTTATGTGTATAGTCTAAGTATATAGGTTTTATTTTATTTATTGATAGGCCTACCTTTGTTCTTCGGATATCTTTAACTCAGAGTTCTCCTTGCTAACGAGCCGTTTTCTTTGGCTTGGTCCTTTGCTGAATTAGAACCGCCTGTTGTAAACGTGTATGCAGCTGCGTACGTTGCGTAGCCTGGCAACAGTAAATTAAGACGCCTATGTCCCGTCATATTGCATACTGCTAGGCAACCGAGAATTTTCACCGATAATGAATTGCACCTGCTTGGGTCATTTCACGGCATTTCATCACCAACTAACAACTTTAGGTCTTATTTGTATTAAAGGGCACGTAACAAAATGCTACTTTTTGAAGCTAATCTCGTGACGTTCCTGTCGCAAGTTATACGTGATGAACGGAAGACGGAGATGAAGACAAATTACTAGTAAAAGGCGGAATTTTGGTACCGACTTGTCACTCCACGTAAACGGCACTGTTTAGCGATGCTCACGTTATATGTGCATATCTTTCATGTTTGTGATGGATTATATGCGAGCTGGCGAGTAAAAACCACGCCCACGAAGCCAATCCTAGATAGGACCTCCTGATATAGTGGTTGAAGTTTTCACCACCTCCATATGCAGACTACGGTGGCCCGGTAGGTCGCGCACTAAGACAGTTGCGCCGCGCACTACTTGAAGTTTGCACCGCGCACTAGTTGAGGTTTGCACCGTGCACAGCGCACTAGTTGAGATTTGCACCGCGCACTAGTTGAGATTTGCACCGCGCACTAGTTGAGGTTTGCACCGCGCACTAGTCCGGATTTGCACCGCGCACTAATTGAGGTTTGCACCCAGCACTAGTTGACAGCGCACTAGTCGAGATTTGCACTGCGCACTGACTATGGGATGGCGAATGATTTGGTTACGTCACTAACTATTAAAGCGGCTATTAACAAACAGTTCAAAGTTCTAATGTTCTAATGCTGCACCGAAACGATCTAGAGGTCTTTCGTTGCCTCCAATATACTAGTTGGGCGTAGCCTGACCTTCGCGTTTTGGGAGAAGGTCGGGTATGTGTACCTGGTATGGGCTTGATTAGATACCCGATTCCGCCAAAACGCGAAGGTCAGGCTACGCCCGACTAGTATATTGGAGGCAACGTAAGACCTCTGGATCGTTTCGGTGCAGCATTAGAACATTAGAACTTCGAACTGTTTGTTAATAGCCGCTTTAATAGATAGTGACGTAACCAAACAATTTGCCATCCCATAGTCAGTGCGCAGTACAAACCTCAACTAGTGCTGGGTGCAAACCTCAATTAGTGCGCGGTGCAAATCCGGACTAGTGCGCGGTGCAAACCTCAACTAGTGCGCGGTGCAAATCTCAACTAGTGCGCGGTGCAAATCTCAACTAGTGCGCTGTGCACGGTGCAAACCTCAACTAGTGCGCGGTGCAAACTTCAAGTAGTGCGTGGCGCAACTGTCTTAGTGCGCGACCTACCGGGTCACCATAGCAGACAGCAAGGTTCGTGCGCATTTCAAAGAGGCTTTCTATTCGGTTAACATGCATACGCATGTCCAACCACTAAGGCAAATATAATTATAACAATTCAAAGCAATTTTCCTGGCATTAAAACACAGAATAAACATACTATTGAAGCATTAATTAAAATGACTCGATATTTGTAGCGAGACTCAGTGTACAATCATGTGCCTATATGAATAAGTGAAGGGACTGGGAGTGAAAAGAGCAGCTATCATGCCTGGGTTGGGGGGTAGGCCGAATATGGCCGTTGATACTGAAAATTAAGAGCTCAGTCAGGAGAGGTGCTGTACTGTTTGTAAATATGTGTTTTACAATAATTCCTCCACTGTGAACTTTCATTGGGCGTGTGAGCGTGAGGTTTAAGCTAGAGTTGTGAGAGTTGGTATGACTGCCTTGTACACTTGTGGGGTATGCCCCTTGTATTCTTAGAGGGACCCGCCCTCACCCTCATAGCCCGTAGGCTGAGGTAGCGTTCAGGGTTGCCGCGATATATCGCGGTTACATAGACTTCTATGGGCGGTTAGCGGTTAACCGCCCATAGAAGTCTATGTAACCGCGATATATCGCGGCAACCCTGGTAGTTAAAAAAAACTAAAGGCAGAGGTGTTTTATTAGAGGCCGATAGCATTGAGGTTTTTACCAGTGGCCTGTTACAGGATCCTATTTTACTCGAGTTTTGTTGCACACCTTAGCTAGCAATGGTGAGAGGGGTCTAGAGTGTACATGGTGTGTGTGTCTGTAATGATGGTGCGTTTCTAATGTGTATATTGTGTGACGGAACATTGTGATCGTTTAGACAAGATGGTTGGGGGTCTACAGAGGAGTGGATACCAACAGTTTCACCTGAGTGGAAACACACTCCTAACCAGTCATTGAGCGCCCCCCAAAGAACTGTGTCATGCATGACAACAGGGTTGCTGTCATGACAACTGTAGCCATAAAGGGTGCTTTGCATCTAGTGGACTGGGGACCTGGCAATCAGAAAGCTTTTGCCATGTCTCCATGGGTATGGACACAACACAAAAGTACAATGCAGACATGCTGTGGATGATGGTTCTCAAGTCCTGGGCATGTTTGGGGTGGGGCCAACATCACTGCTACTGTGGAATAGTAACAGGGTGGAGCATAGTGATTATTTAGGCAAGATATCTGGGGGTCTACAGTGGGGTGTCCTAACCAGTCATTGAGTGTACGCAGTGAAGAGATGTGTGTATACATGTGTAATTAGTTAAGAGGTGTGTCCATACATGTACATGTACTTAGTGTATAAGGCATTTACCCATGTGCTCTGTCTCACACCCATGCAGTCCAGCTCTTGGTTCCTCTCTCTGTTGTCCTCGGCAGCAAGCTCTACTTCGGCCTTGAAACATTAACGGACATTTACTTTGTACGTGTAACATGATGATAATGATGATTTGGAACTGGCCTGGGAACTGGTGTGATTCAATCACTGGTTTTAACACGCGAGATTCTATCATGTTCTATATGTATTATAGCGAACATATCTAAGGCGCGAGGGAACTTAGCTCTCCAGCAGCGCGTGAAGATATGATCATAGTTTATTCTACTAATGTATGAAGGGGGCAGGACATGTAAACATGATCGATATGCCAATACATGTATACTATATTATGTATATACGTGATTCTGAGATTGAAATAATTCATGTCAATGTAGCCACTGTACATGCATGCTTTAGCTGGTGCCATATATTCCAGCTCTGCTGCCTTGTACAGGGTTAATCATCCATCACAAAAGCAAAGATGTTCGGGTTCCCAGGAAAACAGACCTGAGTGTGTGGTTAACATCCCAAGCAAATATATTCCAACACCTTGACCATGTGCTAGGTGGGTAGAAACATAGGGGCAACAGTTCTGAATGACTTTCTGTCTCAGAAGCATAGATGGCTCTGGTCCCCAGGAAAAAAGACCTGATTGTCTGGTTTACATCCCAACCAAACATGTTCCAACACCTTGACCATGTGCTAGGTGGGTAGAAACATAGGGGCAACAGTTATGAATGACTTTCCACTTGTGTCATGACAATCACAGCTATCTCAGAAGGAAAGATGGCTCTGGTCCACAAGAAAATGACATGATTGTCTGGTTAACCGCTTAGATGTCAAACAGGTGTTTACTGTTACCAAGGTATTTTGGGTGAGGTGACAACAAACCTATGAAAAATTATACCAATTTGAAGTTCTTCATGAACATGGGTGTCTAAGATTATCCCTTCCTGCCACACAAATTTTTCTGACCACATATGAGATCAAATCACCTCTACCTAACAAACCTTATATAGGCATTTATTTTTTTAACATCCCTAGTTCCCAACTAATGCATACACCATGTGGTAGATGGTTAGAAACATATATACGGGCAATAGTTCTGAATGACAAAGCGAGATCTAATATGAACCTTGATCGATGCACACTGTAGTATAGAATCAGAACACTGTTTCAGTGGTGTAGCCAGGATGATATGTATGGCACGGCACACTGTAATAACTTGGAACTAGCAGGCACGCGTAAACATGTCGCGGCGGCCGGGCCGCGACAGCCCACACGGAAGGTCAGCCACCAGAGGTACAAAATGTATACATGTACATGTACATTATATATATATATGACCGCACATGACGTCACAACACACCAACACAAATCATCCAATGGGAATCGACCACGTGTGACCCTTGTGGTTGACCTTTCGGGAAGGATCCGTCATGGGCGTGGTCCAAATATACCACACACACACTGGCAGATTGCGGGATTTTTCTGAAGTTGAGAAAGCCCGAAGGGGGTGCGGCCCTCAGCTCATGCAGCTAGGGGGTATGGGGAGCGCTGAAATCTACCCAATCGAACCATTTGGTCATAAAAGTTGTGAATTATTTGTTTATTGATTCCATGAAAGAACCGAATCTGATTGTCGGTGAACACATAGTACAAAATCTACACATGCACCACACACCCACCCTAGCTCACTGCTAATGCATCATGGTGAAGGCCATTATATGCCAGACGTCGTCATGGACACTTTTGACCTATATCACTGTGCAAAAACTTTGTTATACGATAGCGTATTCTATAGCGTATATTTGAATATACACCTTAAATATACACACCAGCGTATAGAACCATATACGCAGGTGCGTATATTCAAATATAACCGATCACGTGACATTTGTGGTTGCTTAGCAAACCATTGAATTCACTTTGTGGCTACGTTGTCGGTCACCGTATACTAGTCGTATATTATCCTCCTACCACTCCCACCCCTCGTTCCCGATCCAGTTTAGTCAATTTAAAATTTTAATCATTTTGCACATGTACAACAAAACAACAAACTAACAGTCCGAGGCGGCAATCTGCATATATTCGATCCAAGGCACCTGTACAGAATACGAACAATAAATTCATATCGTAAAAAAAAATATTTCACTCACCACATATCATATCCTCGTTCTGTTTATACATGATTCTATATATAAAGCAACAGATACATTATCGGGTAAGTGATATGCTTACCTTTCTTGTCTCCTATCTCCGATGTTTGACTTAAAACAATGGAACAGTGCGGGTTAAACACTTACCGTACCGTCCGGTCGGAGTCTGCAAGTTACCTTAGCAAAACACAACAAATGAATAGGCCTATACCTTTTTATATCGCGCTCCATTGTGCCTGTTGTTCTATCATTTCGGTTGTTCAACCGAACGGGAACACTTAGGACACTTGCCAACCTAGTGCAAATAGAGAAAGGTGAATTCATTCTTTAGCAACTGCAACACATAATACCGGTAACTTGTACACTCTGGAAAGACGAACTATTGCCATTTAACGATCAAAACCCTGATCTCAGCGCGATTCAACACGACCATGAAATAACCCGCCTAAAATCTACAAATCACATGCACGGTTAGTTAACCACATTTCTAATTGGAGCACTTTTGTATCGTACTACACAAACATTTGTACAGGGGTCCAATAGAGGTCTACTGTGCAGGCATTCTACTGCTTCCATTGTAGCATTTACTGGGATCCGATGTGATCATGACCAAACTCAACTGGCGAGTTAGCATAGGCCATAGCCATGCACCATGGGCCCGGCCTACCGCTCACAAAATTTACCGCCGTATATACACCAAGCAGACATACATGTATATAGCTAACCTTCAGGGGCGGATCCAGGATTTTAGAAAAGGGGGGGTTGTTCATGAATAATAATTTATTAAAGAGGGAGAGGGAGAGGGATGGGGACCCCGCCCGCCCAGCTAGAGGGTCTGGGGGAGCGCTGTAAGCTCCCCCAGCGGGGTCTGGGGCGGAGCCCCAGCCGCCAACGGTTTTTTATTATATCATGCTCAAATCACTACATAAAACTGCATGCAAAAACGGAAATTGTATATGAATCAAATAATTCAGCAATTTAGAATTGCTGGATCTATGTACGTACTACAATCGGATGCTTGAAACAGTTTTCTGCACGGGATGTGCACGCAGATTTCATCCACAGGTACTCTTTTTTTATAGTGCACGCATGCATGGAAATCAAAGCCAAAAGATGTTGCATAATTTTTGATCCTTCTTATTGATTAACTAGCTACTTCGGCGAAATCTAGCAAGCGCTATACGGTGCCTCGATCTCATACATGTAGGTCATGTTTAATCATATGCTTACTTTTTAAAGTAACAAAACTGCAATGCCATGCATGCATATATAATTGAGTAAGAGTTTTTATAAAAGGTCCTGTTTTGTTCTTTAGAGTGCAGTGTTTTATTGCCGTATTGGAGAAGACTTAAGTATACATCATATCGCCTCTGGCATCTTTGCTCCATAGGGACGAGCGAAAGAAAATCGATTCCTATCACATAACAAGCAATCGCTATAGCCATCGTTTTAAATCACGTAGAGTAGATTGTAAAACCTTCCACACTAACCGAAAATGCCACAGAAAGCTAGCTTGTGTTCAAGACATCGCGGGTCCGTTAATATACGAGGAAAGCGCACGCTGAACCGCGGCTTCAGAAGCCATCTTTTAGAATCGCCGTTACTTTTTATGTTGCTTGTTATTTTATATAAGGAATACAGCTGTAAAGACAAAACCTTAGGCGTCCCTTGCTTACGCAAGTAAGCACCACGCGCTTACGTAAGAATGATCAATTAACTATATACATGTGTTTATTAATAACATGAATGTGCAATGAAATGCGGATCGATTCGGTTAGCCTTTTTGCCTTACTAGTCTAAGTGTGGAAGCGCCTTTAGGAATCTTTCTCTTTTCTTCGAAATTTCCTATTAGTGAATGTTAATATTTTCATTACGGGTCCGAAAGGGGGGGTTGCAACCCCCCCAACCCCCCCCCCCCCCCCCCCCCCCCCCCCCTGGATCCGCCACTGAACCTTTGACGTCCAGCAGCATTAATAGAAGCAAAGTAGCACTCCGACTTCGATGCTTACACACCTTCCTACCTCACGTGGGTCCGGGTACGGGACTGACCACTCATGAATTAATTCTATGGTATACTTATGTAAACAGGGGGATTTTATGGAATGAAATATACGCAGTAGTACAGTATATTCAAATATACTCTTAAGAATACACTATCGTATATTTTTAAGGTGTGCTTATATAAACGGTGACGTATTTGACACTTGCGTATTCTCAAATATACGCGGTCGTACACTTCAAATATACTACACAGGGTATATTTTGCGCATTCCTCAAATATACGCATAAATATACACTATCGTATAACAAACTTTTTGCACAGTGTATGTTCGTTTTACTTTAGCCTGCATGCAGCTCGTCTATATATTATCTCTGAATGAATGAAGCGCGTAGGCTAGGCACGTGCACTGATACGCCTACGCGGAGGAAAAAAGTTGATTCGTTAGCGCTTTTGAGCCGCATTGTCAATCTTAAAAGTTTGTCTGCATGTGTACGTAGCATCAGTACACGTAAAGCGCTTTAATTCAACTGCATGCAGAGCACTCTCTGGGGCTTCGCCAATGGAAGAGCGCTATCCCAATACTTACATTTAAGGAAAGCTTTATGCCTACACATCGGAGCGCTGAGCAGCCGGTCTACCACTAGGCCAAAGCCTCTGCATCATACACACCACACTCCATATCATATTATGGCATCAGGCCCAAACGGCCCAAAACCCCTTGCTGTCTCTGCACACATGCAGCGTGTGGTTTGTTTGGACATACAACGTATATATGCAGAGCACCAATAGCCGGTCAAACTAAAATAACGCAAAATAACAGTTCTCAAGAAAGGCGTGTTTCTTGGAAACGTGCTTGCGACTGACAACCGTACGTATACGGCCTATGTATATATGGGACAGTGTCCAGCAAAATCGGGCTTGTGAGGTTATAATTTTATCACTATAAAAAGTGCACGTAATACTAAACAATACATCTTCGCAACGGTACAACCTTTTCCTTTCAAATTTCGTACCCATGTTCCTACATCATCTCTCTATGTTCATATCCATTTTAGCGCTAGATTGCTAATACAACAGGTTAGAATTTAACATTTCTCCACGTACGAGTGTTGAAAACGCGTCAAATTCGGAATGTGCATAGAGGAGACCTGTAGCTATTGATTTGTTCTGTTCGTTAGTTTCTGTATCAGTCGTTACGGAGATACAGCTGAGCAAACTACATGCACGTTTTCTCGCTTGATTCGCGCCAATGATATAATCACCACCTTCCCATACACTGAGCAGGACGCGATTTGCCAAAATCATTAGCGCGAATCAAGCGGGAAAACGTGCCCGTAGTTTGTTCAACTGTATCTCCGTAACGGATGATATGGAAATTAACGAACAGAACAAACCAATAGCTACATGCAGGACTACTCTATGTACTACCCGAATTTGACGCGTTTTCAACACTCGTACGTGGAGAAATGAGGAATTCTATCTTGTTGTGTTAGCGATCTTTGCACTGACGCCATGGAAAATAATTAGAGCTTCAAAATGGACACGAACATAGACAGATGATGTGGAAACAAATGTACGAAACTTGACAGGAAAAGGTTGTACGGTTGCAAATATGTGTTGTTTAGAGTAACATGCAATTTTGTATAGTGATAAAATTAAAACCTCACAAGCCCGATTTAGCTGAACACTTTCCCATATATGGATATCCTCCGTGTAAACCGCACAAGGCCCACGTGTTTGGTAAGTGGTTTTATGTGGTTTTATGTACTTCCTATCCGTGCATGTACATGTACATGTATGTGTGCCGATAGTATAAAAGACGTCCACTATGCTGAACTGTTCACTGCATGCAGTAAGAATATTCATATCTCTTCGCAGATTCGCTGGTCATGGCATCAAGTAAGCTGCTGCCAGTATGCATGAAAGGTAACCTATTCTCCATCAGGCATCCAAGTGCAAAACGTCAAAGTTGGTTCGGTCGTTCGGTTCGAGTACGCCGCACCTACCCCCGGACCAGATTCGCGTCCTACCACGAATATTGTCGACTCTGCCGGAAACGTACTGCTGCACGTGAATACCAGATACCTGTCGTCCAACGATAAGTACTTGGTGCTCAACTCTAATCTGAACGGCGCTTGGGGTCCGGAGGAGAAGCCCTCGGGATTCCCGTTCGATGCTGCCACAGTGGTGGTTGTGGTGGTGGTGGAAACCGATGGGTACAGGGTCATTGCAAATGGAGGAATATTCAGCTATCTTTACAAGCACCGCAAAGCAGCAAGTGATGCGCGTAAGATTGAAGCAAATACGGGTTCGCTCCAATTTGGCCTTGTAAGTTGAGATATCTAGGGTTCTGGGATACGATGTCGCGTGATGTGGAGCGGCTTTACTGCATATGCTGCACACACTGTCTGTTCAGGTGGTAACTGATAATTCGGGAAAATTGACTTGCGACGAAGTGCACAAAGTGATGTACGTGAAGGCAGTGATGCCGGGTCACGACCAGACACCAGCTGGGGCGTGCGCCGTGAATCTTTTGAGCGGTCAGCCGGTGAATCTAGCGGTACCGATGCCCTCGGCCTCGGGTCCTGATTATTCTCTGCACTTCAACCCGCGGTTCTATTTGAACTACATCGTGAGGAATACTTACACCAAAGGACACTGGGGACCAGAGGAGACTGACGGAGGCATGCCGCTCGTCCCCAGCACGGAATTCAAGCTTGCCATAACCATGCGGCAAGATGGCTACGAGATTTCTGTGAACGGTGAGCACTTCGCGCAGTACAAGTACAGAATTCCTCATGGTCATTCGCTGACTCTGATGGTCACTGGCATCCAGAACATTTCAAATATTGCTGCGTACTGAGTGTACCGTACATACGCTAAACTGATGTGAAGTTGATTAAGAATAAGGAAAATTAAGCTTTATGCTACTATTTGCATGCAAGCACGTATATATTTTGATTGTACATTTAGTTTTGTGGACAAGATCAATTTAGCAATGCGCGTGCATCTAGTATTCTGTATTTTAATAGCATGCGTGTACATGTACAATTGCGGTAGTAAACATGCAGGGCTAGGCGAGCGCTCTGTTGCAAATACATGTACGTTAAATAGCTGACTTATATTACTTCCAAACAAAGTATATAGTCATGCACAGGGTTGCCGTGGTTTTACGGTTAATATTTAACCGTCGTAACCGCGGTTAAATATCGCGCGGTTAAAGCTTACGTATTCTCAGGTATTCAGAAGCCAATTTTCGACCCCTAACCAAGTTAGTGATCACGTAAATGTACATTGTGGCAGTTAATTCATTGCTATATTATACGTTGGGTGGTTTGCAGCAAGTGCATCGCGCGAGTGGGTGTTGCATGTATGCCGGGTTTTGTGAATACCTTAATAGTTTTACTATTCACACGATCATATCCAATCCCATACCATCCAGTCCTAACAAAGTTAACAGCACCCTCCTAGCTTCAGATGCTAAATAGAGGCAAATGAGTAACACACCTTTGTGCAAACCCCCCCCCCCCCCCCCCCCCCCCCCCCAAAAAACCAAGGATATCTTCTGCTACAGGTACAAGTGATTATTTTAACTTATACTATTTGTATGGTAAAAAAATGGAGTCAACAGAAGGATAATACAATACAGAAAAAAAAACTTGATAAGAGACGAAACAGACTTTAGAAAAGTTGACCCACTTACACTTGTATGCGGTGGAATGAACGTGAAATACTTTATGACTAAAACATTTTTAGCCATTCCTGATACAACCACTCCTTCAGAAAGTTGCCAAATTATATTTAATAACATATCAAAGAAAAGATGCATGGCCTTCGCGCCTAAGTTAGCACATATTACTCCATCAGGACTCCAAGCTTCTAGGTTAACTGCAAGCAAGGTTAATTATTTTGTGATCACCGCATTCGTACTCCGTAAAATATTGCATACTGTATAACCGCGGTGAAAGTTATAAGTCTGGGTACCTGATTACAACTCTCATACTGGGCCACAACATCATCCCATATACATGTATATGAAACTACCCATTTCCCTCAAGCACGTTACAAAGAAGCTAATTCAAAGCAAAGGCTCTTCTTAAACGCTTTCGTTGGAGTCCTAGACGCCCAGAACCCCCAAATATGTCTGTTACTGGTTTGAAACTGATTCCCATCATTGAAAATACCATGTTTCTGCCAGGCCAGTAGATGCATTCTGAAGCTATATATAATGTCTCTCACTAAAAGGGGTTACCCAAAAGTCAACTTCAATTCCAAAAGCATGCAAAAATATATATATATATATAATCACTTGCGTTTGATGGACAGCTAGATCAAACACTCTATAAGTGTTGTAGAGAAGATTACTAAGCTCAACAGTAATTTTCCATCCTATTGGTACCCTAAATTGAAATTGATCTAATGTGTCTGTGACAGCCGGTTTTGATGACAAGTGGTCCAACATCACCAGTTCTTCAAATTATTTGTCTGTCATGAACATTGTCATAGATCATTCCAAAATGCCCCAAGTACATGTGCACGTCTGCATACATGTTCTTGCATGTTGAAGATAAAAAATTTAAGGGTACAAGATATATATGCTTTTTGGGTTATGTTCAACCCAGTTTTAACAAGATATAAAAAACATTCTCTCTGAGAAAGTTAGTGGTATATAGGATTTGAAGGCAATGGTGGTGTAAAAAGGAAGGAAACAAGGGATTCAGTGGAGATATGCAATAATTATTCCCATATCTCCACTGAATCCCTTGTTTCCTTCCTTTTTACACTAACATTGCCTTCAAATCCTATATACCACTAACTTTCTCACAGAGAATGTTTTTTATATCTTGTTTCATTCATTTTTTTTTTTTTATAAGTGACTACTAGTATATAGGTATACATGTAGTACAATGTAAAAGTAAATACGATATCGTATGATAAAATCCAGCCTTTAATTGTAATTCCCATGTTTATTGCTTAGCAACACAATGTTTACAGTTATGTTACATTTGAAGCTGTTCCATTACTTCGAAACTCGCGCGCCAAGCTTTCCCTCTTAGAAGCTCGTTTCTCAGTTCATAACGTCGCATCTTATAATTAGAAGCTCGCACCGCAACAGAATTCTTTTCCTGTTGCCACCACTTAGAAGCTCGGTTCGACTCCAGATTTGCTCTGTACATGTCACGAGTAGACGCCGCCTTTGTTCAGCATCAGCATCGTACCGAACTCGGGAGGACTCTAACTCATAGTCTCGATTTAGGACGTATTCCTTTCTTCGCTTAGCTTTCCTCTTTCGTCGCATCTTAGAAATCGCACCGCAACAGAATTCTTTTCCTGTTGCCACCTCTTAGAAGCTCGGTTCGACTCCAGATTTGCTCTGTACATGTCACGAGCAGAAGCCCGCCTTTGTTCAGCATCAGCATCGTACCGAACTCGGGAGGACTCTAACTCATAGTCTCGATTTAGGAGGTATTCCTCTCTTCGCTTAGCTTTCCTACAAATGAAACTCCCACCTATTCCAATCATACCACGATACATTATACGTGAAACATTGTCATGGAAACGGTTTTAATATAGCTAACTCTCTATATTAATATTACGTACGTATATCTTGGCGCGCGAGAACAGCTGCATATTACGTATATCGATATATCTGCAGGGTATTTCAAGCCTTTCACAAAGTCCTTAACCGCTTGAATTGATTTATTGTCATGATATCTATATAATTTCATCACTTACATGTGAAAACATCATAACAAATGATCATGATGTTTAGACAAGCCATGGATGTGCCATGCATTTCGCACCAAAGAACAAACTCCACACATGTGTTTTTATAGGAATGGATTTGGTAGAACAAGCCACATGCACAAACTGATGGGAGGTATACTGTGCAGAATCGGATGATGAACATGCAGACTTATTACATGCAAGTATGGAGTACCAATATTGATCAATCAATGCACACCATATATGTCTAAGGCCCATTATTGAAGTTCACCAATGAGAATGTACTCAACATGCTGGTCCTGGAGATTATGTGTAATATGTACAGGAAACTACTTCACTGTATGTTTGTGCTAGTGACAAACTGCTTATGAAAATCCCACCTAAGGTATTTGTTGCAAAATGTTCAATACAATAACACTATTTGATTTCAATTACAGTTATGTGTTGCCAGGCAGCAGGAGACGTACAATGACTTCCACATATCAAGACTGTACCACTTAAAATTAAAGTTCATATACATGTAAGCTTACCTACAATGTACATGTAATCACTTCACACTGTGGCACAATTATGTTATACCATGCAGTATTATTTGCGTATTTTTAAGTAATACGATGTGCAATACACCGTTGTATTCTTTAGAAATACATTTGCGTAAATTTTGAGTAAACGTGCAGTATACTCATCAAGAATACACAATGCGTATTTTTTTCATCCGTAAATTTTAATGGCAAGGTGCCGTATATCATTACCGTTAAACACCGTTACACGCGCATTTTATTTCCGTCCTTGCTACCCTCGTTCCCAGAAAGTTAATACTTCGAATACGCAAATAAAATTAATAATTTGACAAGTCACATGATACGATAGTTTATAAGCGGCATACTAGAAATGATCAGTAACTTGGCGGTGGTACTGCCCCGTCGATCATCCAAGGCTTTGCTGTCTTGGGTGGTGAATTAGGAATTGGAGATCCCAATATCCTCCTCTTCCTCGCGTTCCTCCCTTCTGCTTGAACGCTCCTTTCATCCAAGGCATCTAGGAAAGCGTTGAGTTCACTTGAACGCCACAACGGCCTCTTCCGTTTTAATGTCTGGGCGTCCACGGTTTCTTCCTCAGACATCATCCGCGGTTCGATGTCCTGCCATTTGCTTAGCTCGTCTGCTTCCACAAGGCGAGACCTGCGTTCCCAAACCTAAAAATATGGATTGAAAGCGGTGCTGTTACAAAATACTGACCCTCTGCTGACGAGATCTTTTGTTGCGGCGTAGCTGCTCGTCTCCCTTTTCGTGTAAGCCTCTTTTCAACGTTCTCCTGTAGGTTGCAAGTCCTCCTGGTAACCGTAATTTATCTGTGTTACTAAGGTATCAGTTCTAGCTCTCTTGAGTCCTTTACTTACGCTTGATGTTATCCAATCCATGTTTATCGATGTCTAGTTCTATACACAAACCACAATCTCTCACCCTTCTTATATGCCAAAGGAGTAGTGATGTTGGCCATGCCCCAAACACACCCAGAACTAGGAGACCATCATCCACAACACTTCTGCATTCCGCTTGTGCGCTGCGTCCATACCCCTGGGAAGATGGCAGGCTTTCTGCCTCTCAAGTCCCCAGTCCACAACTGGAGGAGGGAGGGGAAGATGAGCAGTACACCCCTTGGCAATACATCCCTGGGACTTGACACACACAAACTTACACATATACTGTACATTGTACACCCACATTTCCAGAGTGATCCACCCCTCATCGTGGTACTTTCTGGCTGGTAGGATGGTCCGGTGTTTCTTTTCCTCTTCTACATGTCCACCTAATAACATCGGCCAAGAACTTCTGGCACACACATTTGTGAAGGACATTCCCGTTCATAGACAAGCATTTATCAGTTACATGTACCATTGAACAGCATCATGCACGGAAATGTACACACACATATAAACGTTGATCTCCCCCACCAAACTTCAAGTTCCTAGCTACATGTATGAGCATGCACACAATTGCAATGTACATGACACACACACATACTCCTACGCACACCTGCATACACATGTACATGATGCACACACATGCACATACATGCACACAGATGCAAGTACACACACATACACACATACACTGTATGTGTACATAGCACATGCAATCATACACATATATCACATGCACATGTGTGTATATGTGTTTATGTATGTGTATGTGTATAATTCATTTGTATATTCATACATGCACACACACATTCACACACACAGAAACACATATTCGATGTGTGTGTTGGACAACAGATAATGCGAGTAAAGTGCACTCTTTGGAACCTTTCCTCACAACCATGTTCCCCGCTTGTGCCACAACCATGCTCCCACCTAACACCACTCCCATCTTCCCTCCTCACACCACACCCATACTCAGGTACCTTCCCTACTTCACTATCATTTACCCTTTATATTACAATGGTACTGTAGGTAAAATAACAACCGTACGATTTGGAATACTTGATACTGTACAGTACATAACTTACTATTCCTATTCGCGATGTGCTTTCTCTTCGTTTCCATTTCATGCGCATCTGATCGAACAGCCGGTATGTTCGTGAGTACATGTATGGGTCCGCCGCTGAAGTGGTCAAACGGGTTATACTGCAGATTGGATACCCCCCCAACGCAAATAAGAAATGTCTTACGCATATATGAATACAAAACGAGTCATCGCAAGACCGACCGTGACAAATTATATGACTGTCCAGATCTCCCTAGCAGAACTACCAATTTTCGACGATTTGAAGCGACATGAACTGTACGTTTCAAGCTATACGAAAATCTAGGGGAATGAGTTCAAATACGCCGTTAAGGCCTAAGGCGCAAATGATACGTTCAATTTATAGCTCTGGTATATGGTGTAATTATCGCAACAACATCCGGTTACGTCATAGGGATAGAGGGTTGATTAAAAAAGATTCATAACGTGCTATGACGTAATATTGGTTATATCGTATTTAATTAGTTTGCGAGTAGAATACGCAGAACTATTTGAAAAGAATACGAGCTATGAGTATAACTAGTGTAGACCTGTAGAATACGCATATATTATATAACAATAGTGGCGTATTTCTGGAGAATACGCATCAGTATTGGAAAAGGATACGACAATTGGTATAACTTGTGTATTTCAGCAGAATACGCATACATATACAATATCGTATAACAATAGTGGCGTATTTCTGGAGAATACGCAGCAGTATTGGAAAAGAATACGAGCAATGAGTAAAACTTGTGTATTCTAGCAGAATACAAACAAATATACAATATCGTATAACACAGATTTTGCACAGTGTCAAGTATAATGATGGGATACAAACAAACGTCCTTGCATGCAGGCAACAAATGCCAGTGCAACATGTATATGCCATGCACCACTACATAGTCCTAACACCTGCTGAAGCCCTGACTGCCCTCATTGATGGCTGTCCTTAATGATGAATGAAGGTGCTGGTACGAGTTGTATGTAGGCAGTAATAGCCTGTTGAAACTGAAGAAAGCAAACTGATGACAATATGCACAATGCATGTTCCCCACAGAATTACCATGTGGCTGCAAATGGAAGCCGTCCATGTTGGCCATCAAGAGATCGGATGCAAATTGGGTATGCCAGGTCCGCAAACCCTTTGGCAGGCAGTCTGGAGGACCCTGTGACAAACTGTAAGAACTTTGACATATCTTCTGAGGTGAACCCTTGAACTGCTGCCCAGAACCATTGCACTGTCTCCTCCCATCTGGGACCACTGCCTTCAACCATAGTGTGCTTCCGGAGGTCTTCAACATCCACATTGGTTGTTCCACACATGAGAAGCTGCACATATAGATAAGTACACCCACATCTAAAATGATTTTAACCATTTGTAAAATGCCGTCTTCAACATGCAACCGGAGACATCGATTCAGTTGTGTTTAAATCCATTTTAGATTGATGCAGATGCCATGCAATGCATGATTAAAACATCTAAGTTTACAACTCTTGCAATGCTGTATGTGATTTGTGTAGTCTATTGCACAGTAGATCTATTTTTCACACGAGATGCATACAAAAGTCACCTCATTTGCAAATTTAATGTACAATATTTGTTGAGGTATTTATCTTCACTAGATGCATGCTGCATGATTTGATGAAGGGCACAAGGTGCAGCTGCTTTTGAAGAACATCAGATGGTGAGCTTAGTTTGATGGTGCACAAATTCTGCAGCAAGACCATGCACTTCTTATTTTGGTTTGCTCTAGTGTATATGATGCAGAGCACTTAAATTTCCCTATCCTACCTCCAGCTCTTGTTCATCAAACATCATTAAGAATTCCTCTGGAATCAATTCATTTAAGCCTGCAAATTGCACAGTGATGGTCTTTTCCATAACAGCGGTATACTCAGTGAGGTTTGCTAACCTTCCACAAATGCAGCAATTTCATTTTTTACTGAAGTCTCCATTCTGTACTTTGTTAAAAGACTGAGGTACTCCATTTTGTTTTCATCTGTCACGGAAATAGATTGACCCTTCTTCTTCAGTGGAACTTCCTAAATTTAATCCAACTGACATATGCATAATAAATTTAAATCAAACCTTGGGCTTCTGTTTGCTGTCATAATCATCTTCCACAAAGAACAGATCCAAACCTTCAACACTGTTTTCAGTAATAGAATTGTACATCTGAGGGTCATCTGTTTTGAGGCACTGTAGAAATTTTTATTAGTTACCAGTAGGGTAATATAATATACACATTACATTATTGCTACCATGCACATTTATACAAAACTGTACACAAGTTGAGAGGGGAATAGAAATCTTGCTTTTATTAAGGCTGTCAATATCCAAGCACGTTTTGGTATCCATTACAAAACGGACCACTGACTACTCACGTGTTTCACCTGCATGGCCCTGATCATGTGGCTTTTGCTTGTTCTTGCTTCCTCTTTGTCTGTATGCGGTACCGTGACAGTTCTATTAATATATGCTTCACCTAATAAATACTTTGGATCCGGATCCGGTTTGCTATGAGCGCATTAGGGGGGCTTCTGTAGACGCGTAATGACTATTTGATTCGGTTATATATTACTATACCTCCCAGCTAGTCAATCGGCGTATTTGAATGGTGCTGCACGTGCTTGTATGGCTGAACATCTATGCAAATGCGCTAGTTCTACTGTATCTAAGCAATGAAGCGGATATAAAGAGTTCTTGAGAACTGACCAAGGGTGCCCTGGCACTATATGTAGACCTGACAAGGGCCATGCAGGTTTACCTGCCACAGAAGATTGAAATGGCCTGCATGTGCTTTAGGACAGTGAAGGCAAAGTGTGCTTTAAATGTAAATGTAACAGGGAAAAACTTACGCATTTAAAATTATTGTATATTTTTCCTATACATACTATAATTATATATATTGTCGTTTGTGATTAAATTATATGTACGCGGGTGTACCTGTAAAGTAGCATTTAGGCCAAGAATTTGGACCAAAAAGGAACGTGTGAATCTTGCTTTTGTCAGTTGAGGATTTCCCAGTGCAGATTCAAGGATGCATTTCCCAACTATCCTGCCAGCAAATCTATAGCAGCTAAGGTCAACACCAGGGGGCCTGAGTGATGTCTTGCAAGGATGCACCTACATTGATGGACACAGTATTTTCTAGCATGTCACGTTAAGCTGAAGTGTATAGTGTAGCTTAAGCTATCAGTTGGCCCTTACCAGTGCCTGAGGACAGTCATCTACAGCTCTAAACATTCCCGATTGTGATGAAAAGCACTGCTCTGTAAGTAGCTCAAAAAACTCTCTAGATAAACCTCCTGCATCCATTCCTAAATCCCATGCAATACTCACTTGAAAAATACTATGCAGAATGGACCAAACCTTCTTCTCCTACGAATGCAATAACAAACAGTTTTAGCCAATCTTCGCTTTTAAAATGTTCCATAGCTTTCATTGCCTGATCGATGATGCACATAAAAGTATTTTGATTCACATGTAAATTCATTGTACTGGCATCATTCACCATTCTTACACTTCGTAGCAGTTGGTTTCTTGCAACTGAAATGCGAACAAATGAATCGCGATTAGTGTCTGCAAAGTAGCGTTGCTTCAGTTGAGCATTGAAAGATTGCTGTTTCTCAAAGAAACTCGTCATACCACCTGCAGCAAAAATTAACACGTAGAAAGACGTTAATTAATTATTGGTCCAGCACTTTACTGCTTTGCATGCATGCGTACCTGATATATTTATCTTAAACTTGTGATATGTTGCAGCAATACACTCTCTGCCTTGTGAGAATATTGTTATGGACGTTCCACCTCCATTGTCGACTGTGAAAACATTTGGTTCATCATGCAGAATAATCTGATGGTAGGGTATTATGCAGTCAGTTCTGACAGCGAGAAAGGTAACATATGCTTCTTTACCTTTGTAGAAGGACAAACCCTAAAGGAATGCAACTTCTTTCTCACGGCACCAAACAGAATTGCTTCAGATATCACGATTTGCTGGGTACACAAGTTAGAGTTGCTACGGCATCGGAGTCTTAATTTATTTACTTACTCGTGGAAATAATGTCACAACAACATTTTTGCTTTTTATTCCGGAAGAATGTGATCTTCCACTATAACTTGAATTCATGCTCCTTACATTATCGTCAATTTCGTTAGCATCACGCTCTGAATTGACAGAATGACTGCATGCATACATTAGTCCTGTCCCATGCACCCCTTACCGCTCAGACATATAATTTCAAACTTCCTCAGCGCAAGATCTTGATTGCACGTGATGCTTCCTCGACAAAACCCTTCAGTTAATATCTTCCAACGTATTACGCATTCTGTCTGACTGCAACTGACATTGCTTTCAAACATAGGGAAGACTTCACTGCCGCTCTGTATAGGACAAATGCATGCAATATATAAAACACGTGTTAAATTGATGTGTCCTGCATGCAGTATTAAGTTCTCTTGTACTGATTTCCCTCCCCTCCCCTCCCCTCCCCTCCCCTCCCCTCCCCTCCCCTCCCCTCCCCTCCCCTCCCCTCCCCTCCCCTCCCCTCCCCTCCCCTCCCCTCCCCTCCCCTCCCCTCCCCTCCCCTCCCCTCCCCTCCCCTCCCCTCCCCTCCCCTCCCCTCCCCTCCCCTCCCCTCCCCTCCCCTCCCCTCCCCTCCCCTCCCCTCCCCTCCCCTCCCCTCCCCTCCCCTCCCCTCCCCTCCCCTCCCCTCCCCTCCCCTCCCCTCCCCTCCCCTCCCCTCCCCTCCCCTCCCCTCCCCTCCCCTCCCCTCCCCTCCCCTCCCCTCCCCTCCCCTCCCCTCCCCTCCCCTCCCCTCCCCTCCCCTCCCCTCCCCTCCCCTCCCCTCCCCTCCCCTCCCCTCCCCTCCCCTCCCCTCCCCTCCCCTCCCCTCCCCTCCCCTCCCCTCCCCTCCCCTCCCCTCCCCTCCCCTCCCCTCCCCTCCCTCATAAAATATGGAAATGGAACATTGAAATGACATGAGTCATATGACGCATTATGCATGTGCACGCGACATATTTATATCCATCTATTGGTGTAAACAATACCATATGTAATCCTCCTTACCTTTATAACTGTGAGCGAGACGCCTCTATCGCCTAGTGATACGGTGTTCCCAAACCTGTCTTTAGGGGTCATCGTGATACTCTGGTACTCATTCTTCCGCACAATAAACATTTCGTTTTGATCACCAAATGTAGTTTTTAGAGGATCAGGGTGACCTGAATGTGCGCACTATGTATGTTAGACTTGCAAATATTTAATTGCAATGCAGCACAATACAGAACGGCCGGTGTCGGAGGCATGGCTGTTCCCCTGGAAAAATTGTCCCCCCGGACATGCATTCATTCCTATAGGCACAATTGTTTCCCCGGACATTGGTGCCTAGCTAGGTATGAATGTCCCATCTAGGAATTATTGTCCCCCCTTGCCGGACATGTTTATCCCGCGCGTGTTGTATTTATGAGCACACATGGACAGAAAGTTTACGAGATAAGGTTAGACGTGGACCATGATATAGCGTTACAAATTCTCAGGGAGGTATCTGATTGGATTCATATCAGAAATGTTCGTTTAGACAGTGGTACAAACGCACGGTTATTGTAAAGACTCTGAGACTGAGTGGCTAAAGCTCAGATAGTGCATGGAAGCTAGCTATAGCGTGCGATCAAAGTAAATCGTCGTAACCGATCGATGTACATGTCTACCCGGCCATGATTGTTCTAGTGTTCGTGTACACAAACATGTACATGTACGTTAAATAGCTAGCTGACTTATCTGTATCAAAGCACATGTAATACAGCCACGCAAAAGCATAATTAGCTGAACCTTACTTTCTCCAAAAGGGGGAGCACACCTTGGACGAGACAATTAATAATTTGGGGGTTAAGTATGATATTATATAACACTAAGATCTGTCACCCGCTTTTCTGTTGATTGTACATGTAGCTAACTACCTCTCGTAACGAACAGAGCTTTTGTATGAAAATGTATAACTTTATAGTGGTGTGTGGTACTAATTACTATATTGCTGCTCTACTTACCATTAAAATTTACTAGGTGTGCATGTACAGTGCCATGTCAGTGTAAGTCAATAATCATACAGGCATATTCATCTCTATATTGGATAGTGTAATACACTTGCTTGCAGGCCATGCAGGTAAGTGGATTTCCTTGGTGAAGTGCTATAGCTTTAATAGACATGCACATTTTAATTGTGGCATTTAAGTCACTGTCTGTATGGATAACTGTCTCAATAATTGTTTATTTGCATGTTTTAAAGATGCCAATATTTTTGACAGTAATACTTGCATGCATCTCTTATATTCTAGCACCATTAAATAAGCTAAGCATTACCTCCTATCCAGTGAAGAGACAGAGAGGCTGTAATTATTAATATTATCGTTTTGCTATTGCCACTTTCCTTTTGCAATATCACATGTCCCATGCACATGCAGCCAACCGCACAGAAATCCATGAGAACCCACCTGTTGGTGCATGTGTCTAAAATGTATTTCCTTGAAGGGTGAATGAAATATCTGTTGTGCATGTCTCAGTGTACTTACATATTGAGGCCAGAGTGAAAGTTGAGGATGGATGATAATAAATGGTTCTGCACTTCAAGCAGCAAACACCTGTCTGACACTTGAAGCACGCATGGTTTTTGTGATACTAATCACTTTATACACGCATGCATTTCATTGAAATGCGAGCCTTACAGATCTAGCAATATGCTGCTTCGCACATAAATTAACTACACTGTACCCCCAAATGGCAATAGACATATACTTGTACTGTTTTCGTCAGATTATATCACGTGCATACATGTATATACATCTTCGATTCACAGTAGGATAAACTGATAAGCAGTATACACACGCAGCGTAGATCTCATTACAGATTTAGCATAATTAACCTTTCAATTCCATAGGACACCTGTGCGCAGAGTAGGACAATTATGCCTAGGCATAAATGTCCCCTGCGGACATATATGCCTAGGCATAATTGTCCGGGGGACAATGGTGCCAAGGAACGAGTGTCCGGGGGACATGCAGCGGTGCTGTCACGCGAAAATTGGTCCGGGCGAAAAATGGTCCGGGCGGACCACTTTTCGCTGCCAAAATTGGTCTGACCCCGGACCACTTTTGGTTGCCAATAATGCTCCGGGTTTCCAAAAGTGGTCCTGGTATATCAACTTGCAGGAAACCGTTCCTTGCCTTCAGATGTTTATGCAGGACTCATTTCTATATGCAGCCGCATGGGTAAGCGTACATACTCATGCATATGTATATATATGCATGGCAAATATGCGCGCGAGCTTTTTAAAGCCAGTTACCCCATCACTGAACCTTGCATATACTGCTGAGAATACAGGTTCCAGCGATATGGTAAAGGCATTAAAAGAAACACATGCAATTAACAGCATCCACTAGACATAGGGCTCTATGGGTCGGACCAATTTTGGCAGCGAAAAGTGGTCCGCCTGGACAGTGCCTATAGGATTAGAAGTCCGGGGGGACATCCTGTGGGGCGGGGGGGGGGGGACAACCATGCCTATACGACACCGATATACATGTAATTTTACCTGGTTTGTAAACTTTCCTGAGGGATTTACCACCTATAAGCTGCCCGTTCACATATACTGTTATGCAATACTCTCCAGCCAGAGTGGGATTAAAGGAGACTACAATCTTGTCATGACCCACCATATTTCCTTTAAATGGCTCTGTCACAATGGGTACAGCAGTCTGCCCGATC
>OX442419.1:8190440-8316196 GCA_949361645.1 Spongilla lacustris
AGTCATGCATATATGCACAAAGTTATGTGAATAATTGTGTTGTGCAATTTACCGTCTAAACAGCGTGGAGAGGTCCTAAGAGTGGGCACAGTTGAGTCTGTAGGCCTACTTCGCTTCGGCGTAACTACTGCTTCGTCTCTTGAGCCGCAGCAACCCATCTGAAGGATGCTTTATAATATTCTGACAAAGACCAGCTTTATTCACAAGAATAACCCCACAGTTATACATGCAATTATATGCACAGATTCTTATAGTGCGCACGCTATTTCTGCATGTGCGTGTATGAATACGTAATTACTACTGGGCACATCTTGTTACCTCAAAGACACACAAAGACACACAAAGACACACAAAGACACGCAAAGGCACACAAAGACACACAAAGACACGCAAAGACACGTGCATGCTAGCGATGGCGATACAATATACAAACAAAGAAATGCAAAGACATTCCCTACGCGCGAGATACATGCATATACATTCTATACACAAAGACACCCAGCCGGCCAGCCCCACGAGAAAACCTCGTTCACATCAACAAAGACACCGGTTAATCCGGATTAGCTTTAGCAATAGTAAAAGAGAACCTTTCGATCAATTCTTTAACTGCATGCGGATTACCAAATGGTGTAACTTCTTCTGAAATATCAATCCGGGAACTTTAATATCTGTCGACAATTTACGCAAAAATTAAAGCATGGACTTGCGCAAAACCGGGATTGTCCTGCGCAAACCCGGGATTTTCCTGCGCAAACCCGGGATTTTCCTGCGCAAACCCATTGCCCTCATTTTTTTTTTTAACCCAATCAACTCATATCTCGCAAGTCGTAATGTTCAACTATACCCAAAGCACAAAAGTTGTATCGATTACGCCATGGCCAGAGCCTGGCAGAGCCGTTGAGCGTACACAGAGATAAGATGAGATAACCTTGTCGGTCTGGCCAGTCTGGGTCTCTAACCTGTTTGGGCATTTCAAGACGGTAAGTTGTGTGGTAGGCATTATTAACAGCGGATCGATTGATACTCAATAGAACACTTTCCAGACGTTTTGTGATGGTTGTAAAAGGCCCAGTGGGCTTCGCTTGAATTCAGCTTATCGGCGCCCGCTAATCACGATAGTGGGTGAACGTATCTGCATTGTCAATGTGTAACGCACTTATGCATATGGGCGCCAACTAATCACGATACATTGAAGTTTAAGTATCTGGGTGGGTAAACTGAAGTACAGCCGTATTTACCAAAAAGGAAATCAGGGAGCTAGCTTGCTGGGTAGTTGCGCTTATATTGGGTTAAGTTGCACTTGGACGCTGACTCTGTGATGTACTTGTTCACATGCAAGCCAACATTAGAAACATGTAACAAGTATTTTTTTTTTAAATCTGTGCAGGATTCTAGTAACACCACCGTGCTAGTTGTGTTAGGAAAGTGGTGTATGTGGAAGATTTTGTATGACAGTGTGAGCAACTATATAACGTAGGTTACAAAAAAAAAAAAACAAAAAAAAAAACAAACTCCTACTGTGCATAGTTATACAGAATGTGCGTATATGTTTTTTTTTCCTCAAATATAGATTCGACATTCTTCCATGGTCTATGGTGCAGATATTCAGTTTGGGAGCCTGCATGTGTCCCCTTTCCAGTTCTCCAAAAACTACAGCAAAATCTAGCACCAAGATTTATGAGAGAAGTACTAACCTATATTGTAGCCTCAAGTGCGTGTTCAAGTTGTGATTTTATCTACAAGGTTAATCACTGATGATTGGATAGGTGTGGACTTATCCAGCTCTTCAGAGCCAATCAGAGGAGAGGGAGGTGACCTGGAATATTGCACCAAATCAGTTAATTGCTTATATCTTATTTTACCCAATGGGAGCACATTAATTGCTGATTTTGTAAAGAACTGGCCTGGTGACTCGACCATTGACTTGAGGAAACAATAGTTAATCAATGGGAATTAGTTTTGGGCTAATTGGCTATACATAAACATGAATTTAACTAAATTTATACCTGCCAAGCTACATGTAATTGAAATCTTGATGTAATAATTCATATCCAGTAATGGCCCATACATACGCGGTCGTACTGTTTTTATTCCAAATTGAATTTTAAAGATGTTTAATAAGCTTTAAAAATCGATTTGATTATAATGTGAATTTTTCATGAAATAAACATTAAGCACCCCGGCTTTTCCTATAATTTATTCATATATGTATTTAAGAGATGACGCAAGATATTGTAAATATCATCTATTGTACCTTTTCAATAATTCTGACGTCTATTGAAGAAACTTTTGCTCATGTACATGTAACATTTCATTTAATAGTAAAATAAATTTTATACTGCAGCGTGCCAAGAGGGCGTGGCACTACGATACTACTGCGGTACGCCCACGCATGCAGTGTATATGCATGGATTGAAAAGTCTGTTAGTTGATAAATAAATAATGCAACGTTTGCTGCTAGGGACTTCTGCGTGCTAGAGTATGGACCAAACCTTCAGAAATCATGCGTGCACACAATATGTTGCCTATTTGAATCACCTAGTAGCTCGAACCAAGGATTATTAACTATTACAATCCTTGCTCGAACCCAGTGGATTTATAATACTTGATGTGTCGTGCCATGTGGGATATGCCTCATGTCATTCTCTTTGTCAATAGTACTCGCGGCATTACTTTCAAAGTGGTTGTCTGTTTCAATGCTTATACGACAATATACATGAAAAAGCTCACCGATTTTTATATAGGACTCTATTCCCATGCAACCTGGTAACCTCGGACAACGCTCAGTTACAATTTCAACGCTTTCCTTGTTCATACTTCACCGGTTACAAGCATTATCCGTGCACGCATGCATTGCGATACATGCATGCGGTGATCCAATTATACTGTCATAGTCTGCGATTGTGCATTATGCAAGACAATACGGTGCAAGATAACATGACTGCACCCTTGCTAATGAATGCTTTGAAGTGCAGTTTACGCATATACGCGAAGAAAGTCAAACCACTGAAACCAGCTCTCAATTGCATGCATGGAAAATGCATGATGAATTAAGAGATTTGCTGCCCTTGCAGCCAGTGTGGGAGGGCGGATTGCCCCCCCGTGCAGAATGTCCCCCCGGACATTCTGCACTAGTGTACAATGTCCCCCCGGACATTCTGCACTAGTGTACAATGTCCCCCCGGACATTCTGCACTAGTGTACAATGTCCCCCCGGACATTCTGCACTAGCTCAGGGTAGTTAAGGCATGGGTAGCCATTCATTTTTAACTTTGCATATTGCTCATGAACTGTGCAATATGTATGCATAAGTATGATATCAAATCAAAGCACTAATGATGCGGAATTTTATAATCACCATGGTTACGCCATTGCATCACGTGAGTACTGCATAGGTGCAATTATGTCATATTTTGTTCAGCGAATTATACGGCAGTGAAGCCGGGGTATTTCAGCACTCATTTTTCATCCATACACGTCAACTGATGAGTACTTTTCAATCCTCGGTAGGATTTCCTAAAGAACAACTTCGTCACGGAGAAAATTGGTAATACTTTTCCTCTTGTTAAACATTTCTGAATACACATCTATGCCGACTCGATAAGCATTCCGCTTCCACCGGGCACAACTTGAATAGAGTACTAGGTGGAGCACATTTTGGTGTATTTAAAATAATTTTACCCCTTTGTCTTCACTGTCGTATGGAAGGAATAAGAAATTTACACAGCCATTTTCGCGCGCCGCCCGTATCATAGCAACGAACGATTCACGCGGGTATAATTTTCACACAACGGTAGGTATGTTATGTACATTCGTCAGTTAGAACTGCATCTCGCTTTGCTTTAGATTTAAGTAAGGCAAAGCAGTTAGCATGCCTCACAATCGGTACGCAGTGAGAGAAATAACCACGGAAGTAACTCGCGTGCGGTATCAGATAACAATAAACACAAAGTGGTCACGAAAGAACAATAGCGCGGTTCAATGTCTTGAACCTGTAGAGGGGAAAACATGCACATACATGACCTTAGGCCCGGCACACACTAGGGATTCCTGGATTTTGTCCGTAATTTGTTAGTATACAAACAAATTACGGACAAAATCCAGGAATCGCCAGCGATATCGCCTAGAGTGTGCCGGGCCTAATTAGACATCTACATCTATGATTATAGTAACTAAACCCGCACTGTCAGCTGGTCTTCCTGTTCTGTAGATTTCACACACACACACACACACACACACACACACACACACACACACACACACACACACACACACACACACACACACACACACACACACACACACACACACACACTACTTTCAAGGATTACACATACTCTTCTTCTTTCACTGCTTTTCAGTGTGTGAAAAGTTGAGCTGGGGTGAATGGGTGGGAAAGGTGGGATGGGACATCAAATCACCCACACATCATACTACCAAACCACATCACCCATATATCACTCACCCATACATACACCAACCACAACACCATGTACCCATCACCTATCCATTACATCATCCACTCACCCCATCCCTCATATCAAAAACGTACCTGTCTATTTTGGCAGTCCTTAGACAATGTGATCTCACACGCTGCAGGTTCATGAGTACGGTCTTTGTTGACTGGTTTTGAGAGGATAGCAATCAAGGAGCTGTCTGCGTCAATAGTTACAACCTTAAAGATGAACTGGACAGTTCTGCAAGGTGGATTGTTGGAATCAGCAAGGGAAATGGTGCAAGCCACCTTGCACTCACAATCACGAGCCAGCTCATGATAGAGGCCCACCTTGGCCGCTGCATTTTCTTGCATGTTAGTTTTGTAGCTGGGTAATGCAAAGAGATTAGCAACCTGCCAATCATTCTCCACGCTTGTATCTCCTTCCCACCTGAGCTTAGGCGAAATGAAATGGTGCTACTCCCCCTTGTAGATTCTTGCCTCATCTTTTCCTCACAGAAAATGGACACACCAGATGCCTTCAACCACCTATTTGAAGTAAGAAAATCAGCCATGGGGTTATTCAGTTGTCACAGAAGTAGTGCATTCATGTTAACTATATGTAGACCCTGCACTGTGGTGTACATGTCACCTTCTGAACACCATATGCTGGAAAAGTGAAAAAGAAGATGTTTAACACTGCACAAAGATAATAGACAATCTGTTTTCACCTGCAGTAAATGATTCAATTCATTCACAGTTATCTACAGAGTCCTCTTCGGCTTCCGTCCCACATTTACCTCCGTGTCACATGTCTAGCCCTCTTCACTCCAGTGTCACATGTCCAGCCCTCTTCACTCCAGTGTCACATGTCCAGCCCTCTTCACTCCAGTGTCACATGTCCAGCCCTCTTCACTCCAGTGTCACATGTCCAGCCCTCTTCACTCCAGTGTCACATGTCCAGCCCTCTTCACTCCAGTGTCACATGTCCAGCCCTCTTCACTCCAGTGTCACATGTCCAGCCCTCTTCACTCCAGTGTCACATGTCCAGCCCTCTTCACTCCAGTGTCACATGTCCAGCCCTCTTCACTCCAGTGTCACATGTCCAGCCCTCTTCACTCCAGTGTCACATGTCCAGCCCTCTTCAGCTCCCATGTCCTTTTCAGCTCCAGTGTCACATGGTCCTACACAGCAGTATTGCAATGGAAAAACACTTCAAAACCAAAACTGTAGAACAAGTTAGTAGTTTCTAGGTAATACAAGTAGGAACAGCTAGTCACAAAATCAAGATAACAAAAGGACTAAAAAACGATGTGGCAAAAATATAAGTGGGAAGGCAACATGACAAGACACTGAAGGTTTTTATTTGACGAATGCCTGAAAGGCTAACCCCAACAAACAAGGCGAGAATCAATGGTGAAAAAGACTGTTCTCTGCATAGACATCAGATAACGGCTATCTAATTAGAAAGATGCATGCTTAATACCGTACAATTACAGTGTATTGCTTCCATAGACTTTTGTGGGCAAAGTATTGCATAGAATAAAACAGCGTCAGTATAATTTAAGTGCTTTAAATAGAACATGTTTCGTGGTGATACGCAGAAGCTTCGTAATGTGAAAAGGGGAGTGTGCTAAGCTTAAAACCTAATGATATATGCTTTTACCTGCGCGTAAAGCTATGGGTACCGTTTGCTGTTTTGAAACAAAACTAGGGAAAGCGCATCCTAGTCATCGGCACCCATTGCATTGTATCGCTTTACATATCACACCAAGCAAGATAAAACTCACCGGAAAGGATACTGGAATGACGGATCAATGATAGGAGTCCTGAATGTACGTTGCACAGACATTTACAAAAAAATAATACAATTTGGCCGCATGAAAATGTCACGTGCGCTCACGTAAAATATGAATATAATTAAACTCCTGCTATAAATTTTACCCATGCCTTAACTCCCCTGAGAGGGCAAACTGTCCCCCACTAGGGTAAAATGTCCTCCTCGGACACTCCACACTATAGGGCGCAATGTCCTACCTATAGGATAACAAAGGCAGTTATAAACGTCCAACAGGTTGGTTTTTAACAAAGACCCGTCCTTATATAGCGTAAAAACCATCCTGCCCGGATTGTGCGTCCAGGATGGGAATACATGTGGTTCTACCCTAGTTCTGTCGAATGTTGAAATTCATACGTCAACATTCGACAAAAACCCTCCAAGTAAGGTTTTTACAATATTCCCACCCTGGACGCAGGATGCATGGTTTTTACGCTATTTAGGATGGGTTTTAGTCTGGGTACCCGACTGATCGGTTGTACTATAACGCAACAGATGAACTGACGATGGGAATAGCCTTTCCTTTTTATGTGACATTACTTTTCAGGCTATGATCCTATTGATCTCAATATATTTCAATCACTCATACTGATGAGATTTCAGCCATGAAGTATATCAATCATGCACCATTCCTTAAGGAATTTTAATAATGTATATATGTGTGTGAATATTGGTTTCAACGAGTGCTTTGACGACACGGAAAGGATAAGAGCTGTGTATTCATTAAGGAATTTAATACTAAAATTCTAAATGTTTGTGTATATGTGTCAGTATTGGTTACAATGAGCATTTCAAGCGGCTGAACGACATGCAGCTACTGAGTAGTGGCGTCAACGCGATCCCGTGTACTGCCGTAAACATTTCCTAGCCTTGTCATAGATGAAATAAAATATTATGAGGGGCGACATTTTACCCTGGAGGGGGACAGTTTGCCCTAGTGTAGATTGTCCGGGGGGACATTGTACACTAGTGCAGAGTATCCGGGGGGACATTGTACACTAGTGTAAAACGTCCGGGAAGACAAATTTTATGGGGGACTATGACACCGGATCTACCAATTGCACTGATGCATAGATGCAATCAATCGATTGTACCATAAACCATGCATCCAGGCCGATTCCAGGGTTTGCGCAGGACAATCCCGGGATTGCGCAAATCCACGCTTTGCGCGTAACATATACACACATAATACGTGTCAAACATTTGCATCATAAATTAGTCTAGATTGGTGTGCTCATTTTTGTCGGCGAGCGATCAAAAGCCAGGAAAGAGGTAATCAAATTGAATACATGTAGTTAAGTAATAACCGATCTTGTCATTCTGAACATGCATGGTTCATATCACTCAAGTTAACGATGCGTGTCCTGCATGTGCTAGACGTAAAGCGTATTCCATATAGCGGCAGACATATATACCTGTTAGTTCTGCATGTACAGTAAATGCTTCTTTTCTGCATTGAAAAGGCTAAAACCACGGCTGAGATCTACAATGGCGCAAAAAGACTCGAAGGTTTGCTTCTAATGCCAGCCTATAGCCCAAAGCTCTATCTAGTTACATTTAGTTCACTTGAAATTAGCTGATTCAGTTGGAAATGAATATCTCTTTGGTTTGTGTGTTGCAAGCCAGGAGAACCATGGCCAGAAATTGCATGCCTTCATTACTAATTCCTGATGCGTTATGACGTTTTTCCCGTTTCATTACCGTGCACGCGTCCATTGAAATATATGGAGGATGACACTCTTTTGATCACTGTCACTCAGGAAAAGATGCCCATGACAAGGAAAAAGAACTTTATGATGAAGAGGATCATAAGGTATACCTCTGTCGTTAAACAAAAACATTAGCCCTCTTCCTGACTCTTCATCATCAGAATTTCAGTGTTTCCATAGACATGTATGGATTTTGATTTTTAAAATGAGGGTTTTTCAAGACATTTATGCTTCCTGACGAAAATCCAAGCTAGATATCAAAAAGGAAAGTCTAACTGCTGTTATTAAAACCATTAGGGCTGGAGTGGGACATATTCTAACGTTCATGACCCTTTTACCCTCGCTTCCCTGATCACTTTTATCATTAAGGTTCATATGTCTTTGTAAATACCAATAATTCAATCATAAATCGACAAACGCCGCGTGCGTGCCCTGCCGCGATGAAGGTTTTCAAGCAAGAAGGCACAAATCACCGACCACGGTATGAATCCTAGCAACGAACGTTCGATAATTGATAGCTTGTTACACATGTGCGTCTGATTTCGACTGTTGTTCGTGTGCATGGGTGGCAATATAGATACGATTGTACTTTATTTTGGTAGTACATGTAGGCCTACTCGGCTGCTCCAACATTCTTTTTAAGCCCTAGCTGTAGGGCGCGATCATGTTCGGAGTGTTTTCGCTACCTATATGTACATGTACATGGATTCTACAACGGCTTGTTTTGGTTGCATGCGTTGGTTTTAAACGATTCGATTCCGGCTTACTCACCTATATTGCTAATTCTACCACAAGGAGTTCGTGGATGTAATCCCTATAGCAAAGCCACATTTTTGCACCTGTTCTACCTTCATTAATTAATATTTGTAAAGATGGGCATGTCCTTACGTGCAAACCTGACGCCATATTTTTGTTCTATTTTTTTGTTGCAACTAATAGTACTTACGTATCTGTATCTGTGCGTGTCTATATATTTTTTCATCTCTGCAGAATGAAAACTACCAATACAGCAAAAAAAACCGTTCCACAGAGACGAACCTTATAAGGATATATCACGTGAGGAATACATGCGGCAACAACCTACTTTTTTTACTATATCCACATGGGGAAGGTGGAAAGGGTGACAGCCTTGTGAAGGTGGAGGGAGGTAGTTTTGTGAAGGTGGAGGGAGGTAGCCTTGTGAAGGTGGAGAGAGGTAGTTTTGTGAAGGTGGAGGGAGGTAGCCTTGTGAGATAGCCTTGTGGAGGTAGAGGAGAGAGTGCCTTGTGAAGGTGGATGGGAGATATCCTTGTGGAACAGTTGGGAAACATGTAGGCCCTTCTCCCTAAAGATGAGGAATTTGATAGCACATCCCAGAGGCAGCCACTGGGATATGAATCAAATTAAGTTTAAAGGTTTCTGATGTAGGGTACAGTTAGAAGGAGATAGATCTATGTGTTACATGCATGTAGATGTAGGACCAAAGAATAATTGTTTAAAGTGGCTACAATTGTCACATCCTGTGGTGTCCACCTTTATTACATGTAGTTTGGTTAGAAAACTCCTTGGTTTGGTTGTACACATAGCACAGACACCAGTTGTCTGCCAGGAGAGGAGGCTTACCTACATGACCACCTGGTATGGACCAGGGACTGGACACAAAGTTTTGCATCTCATGGACTGTGCCAGGCACCCTTCCAACATGCACCTGGGGAAAAACTTCAGCAACAACTCAAATGGAAGGCTTTGTGTGGTCTAGCTATATGTACATGGCTCTGCAGATGTATGTAATAGGTAATGTAACAGTTGTGGTGTGGCAATTATATTTATTTGGTTATGTATTGGTTGTGTATGTGTGGAAAGTTCAAGAAGGTATTACATGTACTAACAGAGACTCAAAATCTTTGTGGTCACCTATTTGATTAGGGTGGTGGCATGTGGTCATTAGTTATGGCTGTTATGTAAACGTTTCACACGCATGGCCCTCAGGACTTGTAGGTTCTATCCAGCATCCTTGCCATTGTGTATGAGTCATGATCACCAGCCTTCATGCCGTTGGCCATCGATCAGACAGATCAGAGCTGCATCATGGCATCCTTTTTTGTACCATTGCTTTAGTATTTGTAGGAGTAAATTCGATAGACAGGTGCATGTATGTGATCTTTTCTTCAACTGCATGCCCATGCAAGTCCTGTGTCAAGTGTGTGTATGTGTGTATGTGTGTGTATTTGTGTGTGTATGTGTGTGTGTATGTGTGTGTGTGTATTTGCATGTACATGTGTGTTTATGTGTGTATGTGTGTTTATGTGTGTGTGTGTATTTGCATGTACATGTGTGTGTATGTGTGTGTGTGTGTATTTGCATGTACATGTGTGTGTGTGTGTGTGTGTGTGTGTGTGTGTGTGTGTGTGTGTGTGTGTGTGTGTGTGTGTGTGTGTGTGTGTGTATTTGCATGTACATGTGTGTATGTGTGTATTTGCGTGCATGGTATTTGCATTTGGGTGTGGGTGCATGTGCATTTCCTTCCAGCTGCTCAATCATAAAAAAGTAGAACACACGGCATAACAAACACACGGCATAACAAACACACACATCTCAGGCCAACTGCCGAATACGTTTACGGCTGTTCATCCTTCTTGTATACCCTAGCCAAAATTCCGGCGGAGCTGGATAGAAATGAGTACAGGACTTAACCTCGGAGCAGATATTGGGTCTGGGAACGAGACTGCTATGGAGTGAGCGCGAGCGACCTTGCCTGCCAATTGATCCATATACAGTCATTAATTGACGATATACAGTATAATAGGGCCAGGACACAGTAGAGAGTCCAGCTGTGAATATCCGCCGCCATGCATATGTGAATTCTTTAGCTAGTGGAAGGCAATATACTTAACACACCTCCACGAGAACTTCTAGTATGTTATCAAAAACAAGCCAGTCATCGTGGTCAACGTCAGAGCGATGCACTATAATTATATATATAGGGACGGAATCGCCCATGCATCTTAACGAGCGAGTCTCGTAGTCACACCTATATATCATATTATGTATTAGCTACTCCACAGCAGCGGTTCTATTAGTTCGACCTTCGCGTTATGGGGGTTTCAAGCCTATCCAGTTGAAGTTCGATGTTGTACGTCTGGCTAGCGAGACTACCGTATACCGAGAATTAGATTGATAGCGAGTGTAGAGCTATTACATTGTATATCCACAATACTATCAGATGGGTATAAATCTTGGTATAGGCCTAGGCTTGATACCCGACCCTCCGCCAAAAGGCTACGCCCAACTACTATACAATGGATCAAAATGGTTAAATAACAGATCACGTGACCACTAGAATGCATCCAATGGCAGGGGCACGAGTACAACTAAATGTTTTGAGTTGCGCATGCGTATGCTTAGATCACTAAAATCGACGATAGCTGTAGTTTGGAAGGATTTTATGTAACAGCGATGCCTATTCCTAACTTCCCTGCCATGCAGACATACAATGCATTTATTAAAAGACAATAACAATAATATATTTTAATAAATTAATTAGCAGTTTTAATAACGTGATAAATCTCTAAAGTACCTAGTGAGTTTAATGGTGCAATTAGATTTTTTCTATCACAATCGTACGCCGAGTTATGCATCGGTGTCCACAATTTCTGGACATGCAAAGCCGCAGGGGCTACGGTTGCACGTTTTTCCCCTCTGCATGGTGTCTCGGTCCCGGCATGATGTGTATTATTACTTCCTACGATCGCGTACGTATATCTACAAGACCGATTAGCGTGGTATAGCTATATACATGTACATGCACCTGCATAAGTGACACTTCTAGAAAAACCAGAGTGGCCTTCAGTATAAAGATCCGAAATGCGTCAGTGGCTGGGGTGAGCGCTCAGTACGATAAGGGGGAACGTGACGTCCTGCCTGTCTTTTACTGTGGGGGGGGGGGGGGGGGGGGGGGGGGTAAGAACCATATAAGGCGCCTCCACCCCCCACCTGCCGAATGATGAATACTGAAGACGAGCCTGTTAAAACAAAGTTCATGCGGACCATGAGCAAACAGTCTACTTCTATATAAACTGCATGAAACAGTACAAGGCCAAGGGCATAGACAATTCTTTTTTTAAGCTAGGGGGTAAGGGGCGGGGGGGGGGGGGGGGGGGGGGGGGGGTAAGTTATTTGAAAATTTGGAACTACGATCCCTTGCACTAGCAAGGCTGTAATAAAAGTGGTGTGGTTATTCTAAATAAAGCACCCCCCCTATTTATTCCTTATAGGTATACGCAACGTACGTACAGTAATGGGAACTGTTGTTGCTTGGTTCTCCTAAATATGTTTAGGAACATGTATAATATGATAGGCAATGCGGTTTGCCCAGACCACCAAACTGTATTTTCTATGACACGCCCGCGCCAGTTATTCCATTACCGGTATACTGTAACACGTAGGCCTACTGAGGCCGTAATTGATATCATGAACGCGTGGATACATGAAAGCCATGCCGGGCTTCAGTTTGGCGTGCATGATGTCATAAAGTCCAACTATAAGCCTGCATGCGCAGCAAGTATGCAGGTACATATGTATTCCTTTGTATATACTGTCGCTAACTCACGATGTGCTCTCTATATAGCCTTTCAACCGATATAGAAGCTGCTCATTTGACAGGGTGTGGCCATTCACGATATTAAATTTAGGCATGAATACTCTAGTATGCTACTGGTCGTATAGTACTTGAATCAGCTTACACATATGAACGTGGGATGCTGTATACATATTAATGTGTAATAAGATACGGTGACCGATCGATGGATAGGCTGTCCGGCCTGACAACATCTTATAGTTAACTCACGACATGCAATGTTTATGTATTAGAAAATGGACTCATTTTGCGGTCCTGAAAACTCCTTTCCAAATGCATGAGCTAACTTTCCACACTGTCAGTGTATTGAATACTGTACAACATATACACATGCATGTACCAGAAATCACAACTATTTTTTTTACATTTGCATAGTTTGCTTTTAACGACATTTGTTCAGAATGCTTTAATTGCAAATGCTATCATTGCTATGCTAGTAAATAATCCACAGTCAGACTTCCTGACTGTTCCTGGACGTTTTGTGTATGAAGTATACAATATGTGAATTGTTTGTAAACACCAAAGTACACTCACTGCCAAAGACATCTCCCACACGTTCTGGTAGACCTAATGTGGATACTATACACCAGTGTAATGCACCAAATAGATTTTTTTTTTCAGAATGAGGTGTATTGCAAGGCCACACTGAGGTAGTCCCGACACAGATCAAATTACTTTCCTAAGTAGCGTTTGAGCCATTGCATGGATAGTACTCTATTAAGTCTTTCAGTTTGCTACTTGGGTTAACAAATCCTTTGGAAGTAGAGACATTAATTTTTGCCTTGTCATCGACAAGATATTCTTAGTGAACCCTTCGATGCATGGAGTGCTGCAACAGAACTAGTGATATTGATCAAAGTTCATCATCAAGATGAACTGAGCAACATTTAGTCTTGAATTTAAACCAGATGAAATATTGGCCTGTAAGACATGTAAAAACGGCATGTATCTATTAATATTCTATTGTGTACATTTTTAAGGAAACTTTTTCATTACAGCACATTCCATATAATGCGTTTAGGACTAGTTCATTCTATTACTATAGACACATCATCAAAACAGTTCCGCTACAAGTGATTTTCTTTTTACACGGTGAAACAAAATTCTCATTTGTATGTACTTAATAAACTATGAAGGCAAGTCATTTGCCTCCATTTTGGACTTGCTAATTAAATATAGTTACTGTTATTTTTTTTAATTTTTAACAATTAACATATCAGGCATGAAATAACTAATGAGATCTCAAACCTTTGAAATCAATCAATTTATAGTTTTAGCGGAAGAACAACGCCGATCCCAACTTGGTACCACACATCTACATGTACCTGGACGCAGGACGTTTTGATAGTTTATAGAGTTTGCTCTAAATTGGTCATAGACTTATGTAACAACGCGCCAGTAAAATCGCTCTTAAATTTTAGGCAAGGGTCCAAAGTGACCACCACTAGCAATCAGCATAAAGAAAAGAATGAACAGTTACAGTAAGAGGCTAGCTTCATACATATACTTTACCGGCCAATCTCAAGGTAAAGTGTATACCGTCGTGGCACGAACGTTATTCCATTGCTTTCTTCGCCCTTTCGAAACAGCACTAATACAGCAGAGTATCTTGTATATTTACACAGTGTTACAACCTAGGTGGACGGTGGACCGAATCTAGACTGATTCTACTATACGCTAAGGCAGACGACAACGCCGCTGGTAAGAGCTACCCCCGACCCGACAACACAGACTGGTAAAAAAGATCTGATCAACAGAACAGTACTTGTATAAGAGTGTGCACACATATTAACATCGACCAATCACCAAAGGTCACATATAACTGGCCAATACAATAACAGTTATAGATAAGGATCTGCACTGTCACTTAGCGCTATAGCCTGCTCTGGCAGGCTCCTATTGTTAATCAGGTAGTAAACATGTTACGTCAGGATACCACACACAGTATGAAAAACGTACGTCCAAAACAGTTTACTGCAAGAGTATAAACAATCAGAATAATAAATACGAGTCACCGGATGGATACAATTTACTCGGCCGACTCTGACCATGCAGGCACAAGTAACAAGAACAAAGGGAATAATTGCACAGCGTGCACGTTAACAATTTTAAAGCGAATTCATATAAATTGCAGGCTGCAGCTGAGTGGGCGGAACGGAATTGCCGCACCCCTTCGTTCGATTCCTCCAGTTATATACTCTGCTCCATGAGTAGGGCCAATCAACATCCCGTGAGTTACAGCTTAGTGGTTGCCGATAAGGCACACCCGGTCATACACAAAAGCTCAGATGTTTTTGCAACTCCCTTGCTCGAGCTTTATATATACGGTAGCTTGCATGTCAGGTATCCAAAGTATATGAACGTAAGGGCCACGCTGACACAGGAAGAACCGAGGAGGTAGTATATGTACAGTATATGTACCTGCATGTGGTTCCATGAATTGTGCATGATACGCCAAGTTGTAAACGTTCATATACAATATAGTACGAAATATGATTCTTTATTCGATCACAATTTTCCTCTCATACATGTACGATTATACAGCGCCTTTAAAGATGGGTGCTACGTCTTCTAGCAACAGGAAAGAAAGAACCAACGATACGCCATCATTTAAATGCATGTTTACATGTGTGTGTGTGTGTGTGTGTGTATGTGTGTGTGTGTGTGTGTGTGTGTGTGTGTGTGTGTGTGTGTGTGTGTGTGTGTGTGTGTGTGTTTGCTGATATTGACTAAGTTGTATTTTCATGTACATGTATGCATGTGTGGATTGACATTAGAAGTGTATATATTGCGTACATAAGAAAGGCGGCTAAAACCCTACTAGTAGTATAAAGCTCCAGGCGATTTGTAACTAAACTGCATGCATCCATGCCACGTGCATATCATATCTCGTTAGCAGATGATGATGAAGATGATGGCTCTACTTTTTCTGGAGAAAGAAGTTTTGTTTACTGGAAACATGACAACGGAAATGTACAGTGTGTAGGCTCCACAGCTGTGTTTGAGGCCAATGTAAGTTTGGGTCTGCATGTACGTGTACTGTGATCACTAACGTAATTTATGTACATATACATGTACTGTTTGCGTGCCTACTTTCCCCACATTGATGACTGTGACAAATCCATGGAACGTTTTTTAATCTAGTAATTATAAATGCTTGTGCAAGTAGTTTTAATCTGTTACTTTTCCAGCTTTTTTGTAAAAATAAATATCCTTATGAAGTGAAGGAAACAGACACATTTCAATGCGATGTGGTGTGCCAGTCTACTGTGCAGCCGGTACCCATTGTGACAGAACCATGCAGGGACAGTATGGTGGGCCACAAGAAAATTGTAGTCTCATTCAACCCCACTGTGGCTGGGGAGTATCACATATGCATAGCTGTGAACAGACAGTATGTTGGTGGTGAAGTGTACAGAAAAGTGTACACTGCTGGTGAGACTGAGAAAAGTGGTTTGTTCAAGTATTTTATTGATAAACCACAGGTCCCCTTGATCCTTCAAAAACAACATTTGGCGATCAAAACGGAATGTTTATTGTGCGGAAGGAAGAGTACCAGACTATTACGATGACCCCTAGAGACAGGTTTGGAAATGTCATATCAGTGGAGAGGAACAACATCTCCCTGGAAATAAAAATGGTGAGCACTGTTAAGAGCTGTTACTTGTGCTGCTGTAATTGTTTCTGCTCTGCACATAATTGATATCAATAAAGAAAAAAACTAAAGTAGTATATGAGGCTGCATATGAAATCAACTGCAGTCTTCAACCATATGTACTTCATTGGACAGTTTTAGATGAAGGTTACTTCTGTGGTAGAGTTATGTACAACTCCAGCGTTGTACTGAGAACATTTGAAGTGATATGTTTGAGTGGTAAGTTTATTACTGAGATGAAAGTTAAACAACATATCTTCACCCACTTCTGTCAATATTTAGACCGGGCGGCAAAGGAGGTTGAAAACAATTTATGCAGCATTACAGCAAGCTATGGAGCACAGTTACTATCTCCAAAAAGCAAAAGTGTTGTCATCACCTTGTCTCCTCGAGTAAGTTGTGTGCAGGTTACATTAGACTGTTAGAATTGTTGTAATTGATCTCATATATAGCAAATACAAATATTTGAAAACCTTTTCTTTGGTACTGTGAGAAAGAAGTTTTTTTCATGCCGCGTTTCACCGACAACGAAGGTAAAAATGAAAGTTGTAGGTGATTGTGTGGGCAGCCAAAACAGACTTGATCGTTGTAATTTTAGGTCATCCTTCATGATGAGCCAAACGTGTTTACAATTGATGATGGGGGTGGGATATGTGCAACTTTGTCGTCTGAAGGCAGGGATTGTATTGCTGCAACTTATCACAGATTCAGACTCAACACTGCTGGTACAAGAGCTAGCTGCTTCCAAATAAACCTGTGTATTTATAGCTTGATGTTTCAGGAAATTCAGTATCTTTTGCTGAGAAGCAGAATACCTTTAATGAACGTTTGAAGCAGCATCACTTTGGAGAGTCTGGTTGTGATCCATGTTCATTCATTCGCATTCATGTTTCACGACAGAAACTCTTACAAAGTGTAAGTTGAATTTGTCATACTTGGACATCTGCTTGCATGAAATTATGTATGTATAACCAATCATTTTAGGCAATTGGAACTACGAGTGCCTTTAAAAACAAGGACTGGCTAAAACATTTTGTTGTAAATTTCATTGGAGAAGAGGGTATGATTTTGAAGAAAACACAAATGTTTTATGATCAAGGAATGTTTGTTAGGAATGGATGCAGGAGGGTTATCTAGGGAGTTCTTTGAGCTACTCACAGAGCAGTGCTTCTCATCACAATCAGGAATGTTTAGAGCAGTAGATGACAGTCCTCAGGCACTGGTGAGGGGAAATTGTTGCATAACAAGTCCATATTGCATCCACTATATTCAGTACTCTACATGTGTATAGATAGAGTAGCTTCATTCCTTCGACCAACTTGCAATGTAGGTGCATCCTTGCAAAGCATCACTCAGGCCCCCTGGTGTTGACCTCAGCTACTACACATTTGCTGGCAGGATAGTTGGGAAATGCATCCTTGAATGTGCACTGGGAACACCTCAACTGACAAAAGCAAGATTCACACGCTCGTTTTTAGTCCAGATTCTAGGGCTAAAAGTGACTTCTCAGGTAAACTTTTGCTTGAGCATGAAGAGATGTAATAAAGATGAAGTAATACCTAGTTTTATAGATAATGTTGGGTTTACTTTTGGGCAGTGCCTCAAAACAGATGACCCTCAGATGTACAATGCTATTACTGAAAACAGTGTTGAAGGTTTGGATCTGTTCTTCGTTGATGGTGATTATGACAGTAAACAAAGACTCAAGGTTTGCTTTATTGCATTTGATGCACGCGGTTGGTGCCGCGGGTTTATGCTATCGCTGCGCGGCTATTGATAGATCTACCGTATATTCGCGCGATGATCTGTTGGTTGCGCAATCGCGCATCATCGATGGCTACAGATTTCCGCGTTGCCCCCCTTGGAGCGGATATCGTTATAGTAAATTTATATCTATAGATCTCTATATGGTGCAGTGGCACACGGAGTGAGTTATGAAAACTTTACTACCGCAGTGTATACTCATCCCTTTGTCGTAGATTCCTTGCGTAGCAATTATTGTCATCTGCAGCTGTAGGGGTAGCCCAATATACATGTATAAGTATAAGTAACCATTGATTTATAGATCAACTCGTCAATCGATAGTTACGCGATCGATGGTAGATTGCATGTGCGTGCATCACGATGACAAAATTACATTGATCTAAAGCAGCATGTATAATTATCCAAGTTGAAACTATCATCAGGAGGTGCCACTGAAAAAGAAAGGCCAATCCATTCCTGTGACAGATGAAAATAAGATGGAGTACCTCAGTCTTTTAACAGAATACAGAATGGTGACATCTGTGAAGGATGAAGTTGCTGCATTTCTGGAAGGTCAGCCTGCATTGTGTAGTACCTTGTACATGCTTAAAAGCATATATGCATCTTTAGGGCTCAATGAGTTAATTCCCGAGGATTTGTTAACTATGTTTGATGAACAAGAATTGGAGGTGAGTATACGCATGTACTTGAGCAGATGACAGATATTTCTTATTGTGTGATTTGAAATACCTAGCTTGAGTAGCTTAAAACAAGCACTATCAATTTCATGATAAAGTTATACTTCCCATTTAAATGACACATAATCCTTGTGACTGAAGATATTAATTTCATGGTAATGTTACTTCCCAATAAATTAGATAGTGCCACATATAATCCTTGTGAAGATATACACACAGAACAGTTTGAACAACACGATTCTAAGAAAAAAGTTTGTAACTTGCAGTACATGTACATGCATACATGTATTGATCAATACAAACGCTATAATTGTCATAATTAGCGCACTTCACTGATTGATATCTTATTTGTAGCTTCTCATGTGTGGAACAACCAATGTGAATGTTGAAGACCTCCGGAAGCACACTGTGGTCCAAGGCAGTGGTCCCAGATGGGAGGAGACAGTGCAATGGTTCTGGGCAGCAGTTCAAGGGTTCACCTCAGAAGACATGTCAAAGTTCCTACAGTTTGTCACAGGGTCCTCCAGACTGCCTGCCAGAGGGTTTGCAGACCTGGCACACCCAATTTGCATCCGATCTTTTGATGGCCAACATGGAAGGCTTCCATCTGCAGCCACATGGTAAATAACGGATATGTTTACTTTAAAAAATCATTGCTTTTATTTCTCTAAAAACTTTTCCAGTTTTAACCGACTGTTACTGCCAACGTATGACTCTTACCAGAAGCTGCGCTCATCATTAATGATTGCTATTAACGAAGGCAGCCAGGGCTTCAGCATGTGTTAAGACGTTAAGGCAAAATTATGTACCTGTGTGTGATTCATCCATGATTGAATATGTCTGACCGCTATTATTGTACACCATATCACTCAAAAACATTATACACAAGAATTGAGATACGGTTTATATAATTGGATTTAAGAATCGTTTTATCACTACATGTAACCTTTTCCGACTTCTTTAGAAAGCTGATTAAATGACACGAAGGTTTAATACGCACAATGTAAGAAGAATGAGTAGGGGGAGGGGGGTAAGGGGGAGTAGAGGAGGAGGGGGTTGGAGGTGACTGTGATGCGAATTATACTGGGATCGGCCAAGATGAATATGTAGTAAAAGATTTCATAGTTTTAATGAATTGCATTGGTGCAGGCCTTCCCGGCCAGGGCGGCCACTGACACCACACTGTAAAAAATGAGTGCTGTCCGAATACGTCTTGCGGTGTTGTAAAAGCACTAACGGCGTGCTGTGGAAGCACTCAAAACACATAGATGATATTCAGGATGAAAAGAATCGTCAAATTGTATTCACATATCAAATGTAAACTCTGAACACCAAATTTTGATGTCGACTGAGCACAATACCAATTTGGTGTTCCAAGAGCACTGAAATTTTTTACAGTGCATTCAGAAACTTCCACTGTACGTAAAAATGTAACTACATGTACCTGCATGTGTTCGCACAAACCACACAATGCGTGCAGAGGCAGGTGTTTGGGGGCCGATGCCAGCAAGCATTGTGCCATATAACGCGATACCGACTGAGAAACGGCTGAATGCGGGCTGATGCAGAACAGCAGAAGCTTTGGCCTAGTGGACTGCCTAGCGCTCCGAAGGTTTCAGTTACGAACCTTGACCGTTAAGTTTTGGGATAGCGCTCAAGCTAATGCTTCCTATGGCGAAGCCCCGCAGTTAAAGCGCTATACATGTACGTATTACTCACGTGACACAACAGTCTCGTACGTCACAGCTGCTGATCACTGCTACAAACCGGTGTATAACATAAATAACACACGTAAATGCATGTCGTTTGCCTTGATTAAAATTAAAGTCTGCATTACTGATTAGATGGATGCTCAAACGAGGATTATTGAATTCACAATTAAGTGAGAGGTATAGCAAAGATGAAAATGCATCATGGAGCCACGCGTGCGGTAAAGCTGAGCACAAAAGTAAAAAAAAAAACAAACAGGACTTTCGAACGAAGGAATATTTGCACTTTTTGTTTACATCATTAACTAAATTTCACAAGAGAATTATACATGATTGATACTAGATAATAATGCTGATTTACTTTTTCCCAACAATTTTTGCTTTTTAACACACTGTGCTATGTCAGGCGTTAAAAAGGTTTCAAACCAAAGAACTCATTACATAATCATGGCCGATTTTATATATCATTACACTGGTGCATGAGGAACTTGGGTTTTAACAGCCGTAAGTAATGGTAATGTGTCTAATACAGAAACGCTTCCACTGTGTTTTAAAGAACAGTTCAGCACCGCATACGGTCAACCTTAATTGATTGTCACACAATATACACTTCATGATCAGCAGTAAGGAGCCAGATACTGTGGCCTCTTCAGCATGCATTGCATTTGTTTATACCATGCTGTACGTCGTGAGTGCCGAAGGCACATAAGGGACTGGAAGAGATTAGGGTAAAAGGTTTTAGGATTTACAGGGTCGCGCGGACCGCGCGGTAGGCATCCAACTTTCCACCCGCGGTGCATGCTCGAACGAATCCCGGGTGCTATCCAAACATTGAAAAAACGTGTCGAGCTGTGCCTGTACTGCGTGCAATACGATACAACTGTCATACAAGCCTGCAACAGGAGACATCTTGAGTTCTTGTTTTGAGCAAAATGACACAAGCAACTACAGCAACAGATACCATCAGGAACAGTACTTCTAGGCAGGCAGGAAGTTATAACAATTACTCAGTCTTCATCGGGGATCAGATTATTTGTAGGCTTTAAAACTTTAAATTGCATGCACAAAAATATTCTGCACTATCATTATTCATGTCTTGGGCTTTGGCAGGGCTTACACCATGTTTAATTTACATGCACGCATCCTGGCAACGCCAGCCCTGTCGTCAGTTGTTATTTAAGGTACCCAACTACTCATTGTTTTCATCGCCACGAAAATGGAACGTTTGTCTGAAAAATTCTTAGTGATATTTACAATACGTACATGTTGGTTTCCTTCATCATGCACTTAACGTTCAGTTGGTTTCTTGGGGAGCTGGAGGATGACACAGTCGTGGCTTCCATCCTCAAGATCAGCAAGGAAGGAAATATCTTTGCGGTGTATAAGAACACAGAAAGCACGCTTTCATTGTCGCCATAAGGCGTAACGAAGGCTTGGAGACATTTGAAATAACCTGTAATGATGGATCATATAACATCTCCGGTCAGGTAAGCGGGAAAGTGAAGAAACTATATATGAACATGTGGGGTACTCCTGCACGCACGCACGCAGTCGGATGTACATCCCGATGTGATCACTGCTGTTACGTGCTTTGCTGAAAACCACAAACTGTCACCTGCATTTAGTGGTACTATCGAGGCACAGCAAAGCTCAAATATCGACGTTCCTCCTTCTGCATTCGAACAACTTCAAGTAATGGATAAATAGCAGCTTTATAATAGCTGTATGAGGATATATTGTGTTATCATTTAGCCCTACATAGCTCCCTTGCCTCCACTATATGGAGGTGAAATTGAAGAAATGCCCGGAGGTATACATTTCTATATGTGCATGACTGTACAGTATCAGCTCACATAATTTAAATTTATACACATGCAGGTATCCGCCATGACCACTCTGAGAGTCGTCGCTCTTGGCAAGGGCCTAGTTCCGACCCCGAGCCAGTTAACGTTCAACCTACAGTTCGAAACGAACAGCAGGTACCGCGGCGCGATCCATCTCATTGGCATTACTACGAAGACCTCCATTGTCTTTTATGGCTGTTCTGACAATCCACGCGATAAGGGACCACTCCTCACCGTTCTCATCATTATTGAGTGGGTTTTGTTCTTCACACTTCTTTGTCCGTGTGCAGCCTGTTTGGTATCAACATATTGCTAGCTGTTTAACGGGGTGTATGTACTGCTGCATGTATCGTGATTAGGTAATACGGGACATTTTTTAGTTTAAAACTTATTGCAATATTTTTTTATGTTACATGTACGTGTATCATTATTATTTGTATATGGACACACTTTTTGCAGCAGGTGAATGAACTTTGTGCGTATTGTGTGCGGTAGTGTGTGCATAATAATGTGTACTTCAATTTTTTTCTTATTAATATAAGTTTGGATACGTATATACAGTAACCCTGAACAACACCTGTACATCTGTGGGATATCCTGCTTAACTTACAGTTGAAAGCATGCAGCCAATGACACCAGATGGCAGCCTGAGGAGAAGCTCAGTGTAGAAACATACGGTAACCGCGGGGTATGGAGGCTAAGAGTGTTTTTCCTGTCTTGCCACTCCATGCACTTGCATTGGCCAGGCCACCCCTAAACCCAAAATGCTGGATGAAATCTATATGGCCGTCTCAACATGGCAATGGTGAAATCAGTGGCTAGGGCCTTCAGTAAGTGTCCAGATTTGTTAGCAGCATCAATTTTTAAAAGTTACATGTAGTATATAGAACTGTTCAGTGTTAATATTGTTACTTTATGCATGTACGATACTGTTTCCCTAACACCAGTGCACAGCAGCAATAAGTCTCTACTTCTAGGGTGGGGATTTCCAGCACAGTTATGCACACTTTGGGTCATTGGAATGATGCTTGCAACACTCCCGCTTATGACAAAATAAAAGGTATTAATAAGAATGACATAAACATACGCTAAAAAGCAGTCAGGAGGGTAGGTGCTCGATCCCTGGCAAGGATAGCCCTGGTGATGGAGCAGACAAGGGTACCATAAATCTCAGTATGTGTGTCAGTATTGGTTACAATGAGCTTTTCAAGCGGCGGAACGACATGCAGCTTTAGGAGCTACTGATCGAGCTAGTAATGGCGTCAACGCGATTCCGTGTACTGCCGTAAAAGTTTCCCAGCCTTGTCATAGATGAAATAAAATGTTATGCGAGGGGGGACATTTTACCCTGGAGGGGGACAGTTTGCCCTAGTGTAGATTATCCGGGGGGACATTGTACACTAGTGCAGAATGTCCGGGGGGACATTGTACACTAGTGCAAAACGTCCGAGGGGACAAATTTTAGGGGGGACATTGTGCACTACGACACCGTCCAGGACCTTATCGCGGAGGTTCAGAAGAGGAAGACGCAGTTAATGTATGTGAAGTAGATCACACTACGCTTCGGGAAAGACCAATTGATTTTTTGGTAGACTCAGGCGCCGCGGTATCTGCACGTGGTAACTCTCAACGTTCTACACCGATCATAGCCGCAGTCACAGTCCCTGAAACTACTCAGATACAAGCCAGATCAAAACGGCTAATTAGCTGCAGAATTCAATACCCTGGCATGATTGTAGGACAAGATGGACTCTGGAGATCTCGTATAGTGAAAATTATATACTGCAGCGTTCGCGCAGCCACCCCCAAGGATCACTAGCATAGACAGTGAGATTAGCACCAGAGAAACGACGAGTAGGTTGCTTAGCAGTATATGTAGTCGTTCCCACAGTCAGCTTCACATCCGCTCCTTTGCACTCAAGAGAGTCAAGAGTAACACAATGCAGGCTGACCTTCCACAAATGCTGCAACTTCATCCTTCACAGATGTCACCATTCTGTATTCTGTTAAAAGACTGAGGTACTCCATCTTATTTTCATCTGTCACAGGAATGGATTGGCCTTTCCTTTTCAGTGGCTCCTGGTAATAGTTTCTATGTTGTTTTAGATCAATGTAATGTTGTCATCGTGTTGCGCGCACATACAATCGATGGATTTACCGTTGATCGCGTAATCTACCGATTGGCGGGTTGATCTATAAATCAATGGATAATGCGTTACTTGTACTTACATGTATATTGGGCTATTATATTATTTAACTGTACACCCCTACAGATGACAATAATTGCTAACGTCCCCCCCCCCCCCCCCCCCCCCCCCCTCTCATAAAAGCACAAGCTTATATTATATCTCGACAATATGTGTCAATATCCCAGTTGCCGGTATAATCGCCTACTCTGACATGCAGTTGAGTATATATATAGTACCAGGGTGAAACCAAATACCAGGAGAACGATCTCCAAAGTTGCAGCAGTCACCGCCAGCAGTAAAATGCACAATGCTGCATGCCCCAGTCCACATGCAACGTTACTAGTCGGATTGATGTCAAAGGAGAGCCTGTAGTTCCCAGTCGTTCTGGAGATTGTAGCTATTTGATTGCCACGGACCAATACTGGATTAGGAGGCAGAAGTTTGTTGCAATTGACAGCTTTGCATCGACTATAATCTGCGTGCATGGAGAAATAAGTGAAGACCAGCCATGCAAATAACGAATCTTAAGGTTGATAAGCTGCATGCATGTCAGCTCATGCATGCTGCTATTATCAATTGTAGTTAACGCTCGAACTCGTCCAAATACTGAGTCTGCGAAGCATGCAACTGTATATTTTACTGAATACTAACCAATTTCGCTTATCTCATCGTCCTTCTGCATCAGTGCTTTCCGCGGCCGACGGTTGCACAGAATCGTTATAGACTGGCCGCGGTTTATCAGGGTTTTTATCACCTTGTCAGCCTCCACGTCGCTGCCCTTTGCATAAAGCTTGTTAGCGGTCACACAGATCAAGGACAGTGCACAGTACAAGGCGACGGTCTAGTAAAGCGCAGTGCCCGGTTTTCCTTCTTCATTGCCAATTAAGCGCCGCGGACTCCGCATGCATGAATGCATCGCTGTATAGGAATCATAACCCCAAAGTTATTAGGTTCTGTTTAGGGAGTGTGTGGGAATGCGACGTAAAGGTCTGCCCCTATAGATAAGCATGCTCTATCCCTCAATCATGCAGCTATTACTACATGTCGATCTGTTTAATTATGCATGCCCCACAGACCAATGCATACAGCCGACGCAGCTCCCTCATCACTGCCAGAGCTCTAGACCTCCTGATGAATCAGCTCCTCAGCAGAGACCTGGCCCCCAAAACATCCGTAACCTACAAAACAGGGATTAGGAGGTACTATTCCTTTTGCAATGACCACTCCCATGCATGCTCAAGGCGCACTCTGTCCACTGTTGTTCATCACCCACCTGAGCATGACACTCCAGCCACAAACTGTTGCATTGCACTTGCACTACATGTGTACATTCATGGGCACAGCTGTATACAGCCAGCAATAACCCCACAATCAAGCTGCTCATGCTCCTTTCCTGCATGTGGCCCACCTATAAAGCCAAAACGTCCGCCATGCAATTACTGACCAACAGGATGCTAGGACAAATGCTACAATGTATGCCACCAACTGGGGAATGCCCACAGGAACACCCATGATTGCCTTATGCTCAAGGCAGCCATTACATTGGGTGTACATGTTTTGGGTTTCTACAAGTCATGTGAACTCATGGTGCTCTCACAATAATGTGGGTTCAACCTGGACCATATAATATCACTGCAAGGGACATTGCTGTAGCCTCGTGTTGTTCTGTCACGGTTGATTTTGTCCTATCCTGAAATGGTCCTAGGACCGTTTCAGGCAGCCTATTTTGGTCCGGCGGACTATTACAGGCTTTGCTTAATTTGGTCCTAGGACCAAAACAGGCTGCCTCATTTGGTCCTACGCTGCTCATTTTGGTCCTATATGGGCGGACAAAAGCAAGCAGCCTGATTTGGTCCTAGGACCGAAACAGACTGCCTAATTTGACTCTACGCTGCTGTTATTATACAGGCGGACAATAACAAATTCAAACTGATTACTTCAGGCAGAATAAGTAATTGTACCCCACCCATAGCTTAGTGGTATGACAAAATATGACACTACAAAAACCAGGCTGATGGAGTAGCCTGTTGAGGAGAGTCTAGGCATAGTGATGGTGGAGTGGACTGCCTTTACCACCTTTCCTTTCTTCAGCTCCTCGGTACCATTGAGAAATAGATTGGCCCTGGCATGTTTAGCATCATTCTGCTGATTTTGCTTTTTCTAAAGACAATAAAAGAGCAAATAAAAACAAGTTAAGTATACTAACATTTTATACCTGTGCAGAACGAATGTCTTTCTTGACGATTTACAACATCTCCTGCCTTTCACTGCACAACACCGTCATGTGCTCAGGTACATTTTCCTGGTTGGCAATGTAATGCAGATGTACATTATCACCTGATGTTGGTCCACCTTTGAACCATAGACTGTCTGTCTGTATGCACGTGCATTTATCTGTATATAAGCGTAGGTCCTTTTGTATCTAGTAAGCTGCTGTGATTGTATCTCTTAAGTGCTGCTAATATATTCTAACAGCATTCTCTGTTGAATTCGTGGCCGCGTTACATTGGCGTAGTCGGCAGCTGGAATGGCTCGACCAGTTCTCCTACCCGAACCTTTTAGCGGCGAATCTGGAATTAGTCGCTGGGACGACTGGATAGAGCACTTTGAAGACTGCGCAGCAGTGAACAAGTGGGACAGTGACGAAGAGAAACTGAAATGGATTCGAGTGCGACTTACCGGAAAGGCTCATACAGCGTACCGGAGGCTAGCGCAAGACGCTCGTACGAAATACGGTGAGTGCAAAGATGCGTTACGTCGTCGTTTCCACCCCGACAGTTCAAGGGACCTGCACATGGCAGAACTTCAGGTTAGGAAGAGGCAAAACGACGAGGACTGGGCTTCGTTTGGTGACGCATTAAGAGTACTCGCGGATAAAGCGTACCCAGATCTCGAAGAAAAGGCCCGCGAACGCCTTGCGCTGAACCAATTTTTGTCTCAGATTGAAGATTTTCACCTCTCCTTTAGTGTACGGCAGACGCGTCCTAAAACCGTGGAAGCAGCTGTTACCACCACTATTGAGATGGAGACATATCTGGGGCATAGCAGTAGTAAGTCCATTACCGGCACGGTTAGCATTCCTACTCAACAACATTCAGAGCCCGTATGTGCGGTACCACATCAACAAGAGCCAGCTGTTGCTGCTGTCACAACAGAGGGAACGAAAGAAATGAAACTGCTCGTCGAGCGCCTAGACCGTTTAGAGAAGCTATTGCAGGAACCAAGTTCAGGAAGCCAGGGGCGTCCGCCCTTACGTAGGTTTGGAGAGCGTTACGGTGGTAGAAGTACTGTTACATGTTGGAGTTGTGGAGGAATGGGTCACATACCACGCAATTGTCCAGTCAGTAGTAAACAACAGCAGCAGGAAAACTGCAACCCTCCAGTGCTAGGGGGTCCAGCACGAGGGGGAGAGCCTGTAAGGACCCAGAATAGTGTTTTAACTGTGCCCACTCTGTCAGTAAGCTGTGGGTTAAGTTACCGTTTGAAAGGTTTTGTAGCCACCCTACCAATTGAGTTTATAATTGACACAGGAGCAGCAGTTTCTCTCCTTCGTAGTGACATTTGGGCTAAGGCAGCCAAATTGGACAGCAAACTCAAATTGGAGGAAGGCACTGGACAAAAGTTGGTTGGTGTAAGTGGCATACCACTTAGTATAAGGGGAGTAGGTTTAGTGCAATTGAAATTTGCTGAAGTTCCTACCCCAATGGCTGCTACATTTGTCATAGTAGATGACTTGTCAGTTGAAGCAATCCTGGGTCTAGATTTTTTGGAGCAGTGTAGATGTGTCATAGATAGCGGGCTGAGACGTATCGACTTCCCATGTCAAAGAGTGTCACTATCTCTTGATAATACTCAACAGAAGCCGTACACATGCACTCCTCTGATAGGATTGGTTGTGAAGCAAAAGTTGCTAATCCCTGCTGAAAGTGAGCAGGAAATCATGGTGGAGCTGGATCATCAAGTATTCAATCATTCCTGGATTGTGGAGGGTGACCGGCATGGTCGCCATGGACTAATGGTTGCTCATGCTGTTGTTAGTCCTTCAGGTCGTTCTGTTCCACTCAGAGTGCTCAATCCAAGAAAGGAGGCTGTGGTGGTGAAGAAAGGGACCCGGATTGCCACTATGGAGGCCTTGGAGAAAGATCCTCCAGGTGATGAAGACCTCAATGTTCACGCCGTATCAAGAGATAAGGATGTCTCACACGATGATCAAAAGGCTCTGTGGGAGATGGTATCCAAGATTGGTGACCATCTCAGTGTCAGGGATAAAGAGATGTTGTTTTCTGTTCTCTTGGATTATGCTGATGTATTCAGTTTACACCCTGGTAATATAGGTCGAACAGGAGAAATCAAGCACCACCTAGATACAGGAGATGCCCAGCCAATACACCAGTTACCACGTCGTGTCCCACAAGCTCGTCGGCTCGAAGTAAGAAAAATGCTGGATGAAATGCTGGAAAAGGATGTCATCCAACCATCTCACAGCCCATGGTCCTCTCCAATCATACTGGTACGTAAGAAAGACGGCTCTATGCGATTTTGTGTTGATTACAGAAAAGTGAATTCAGTCACGAAGAAGGATGCCTACCCACTCCCTCGTGTGGACGACACCCTAGACACACTTGGTGGAACGAAGTTCTTTAGTACACTGGATCTTGCAAGCGGATACTGGCAGGTGGAAGTCGAGCAAGCAGACAGGCAGAAGACTGCATTTACAACACCAGAGGGATTGTTTGAGTTTAAGGTAATGCCCTTCGGGCTTTGTAATGCACCTGCAACTTTTCAGCGATTGATGGATCGAGTGCTGAATGATCTGAAGTGGACGGACTGCTTGGTGTACTTCGACGATATTGTTATTGTGGGCAGGACATTCCCAGAACACCTGCATTGCCTTGGCAATGTTTTGACACGGTTGAGGCAAGCTGGTCTTAAGCTTCAACCTAAGAAATGTAATTTTTGCCAGCAGAAAGTCAGGTTTCTAGGGCATGTTGTCTCAGCCAGTGGAATTTCAACAGACCCAGACAAAACAGAGGTGGTGTCCAATTGGCCTACTCCAACTGACAAGAGGGAAATACAACAGTTCTTGGGCTTGGTGAACTACTACAGGCGGTTCATCAAGAATTTTGCTTCCCTCGCAAAACCTCTGCAGAGATTGACGGAGAAGAATGTAACATTTGAATGGAATGAGTCTTGTCAGAATGCATTTGATCAACTCCGCGCATGCCTTGTGTCAGCACCTGTACTTGCCTTCCCAGACTACTCAAAGACGTTCATCCTAGACACTGATGCTAGTGAGAATGGCATTGGAGCAGTCCTTTCTCAGGGTCAAGATGATGGTAGTGAGTGTGTTATTGCCTATGCAAGTAGATCATTAAGCAGACAGGAGCAACACTACTGTGTGACAAGACGAGAATTACTTGCTGTCGTAGAGTTCGTACACCACTTCCGCTGTTACTTGCTGGGACAGCATTTCACCTTGAGGACAGACCATGGCTCACTGATATGGATTCAGAATTTTAGAGAGCCTGAAGGACAACTTGCCCGTTGGATAGAACGTCTCCAAGAATACAACTTCACTGTTGTACATAGACCAGGGATACGGCATGGGAATGCAGATGCACTCTCCAGGATGCCCTGCAGACAGTGTGGTCGTGATTCACACAACCCAACTGATGATGTTCCAACCCAAGTAGGTGTGATTATTAATCTTCCATTCCAGTCATACCCCTCCGAAGAGATGCGCAAACTGCAGCTGGCTGATCCATCTGTGGGCCCAGTGCTCCAAGCTGTTGAACTTGATCGCAAGCCACATCCTGATGAAGTCAAGTCCTGGAGTCTTGAGGGGCGTCGCCTTTTCCAGTTGTGGGAAATGTTGTGTGTCAGAAATGGTACATTGTGGAGATCACTTCAAAAAGGACAACTTTGTGGTCACCAGCTTGTGATACCCTTTATACTTCGGGCGACTCTACTGAATGAATTGCACAGTGGTGCAGTTGGTGGGCACATAGGAGAAGAGAAGATGTCTTTCCGTCTGAAGGAGCGCTTCTATTGGCCTGGAAGCATGGAAGCTGCAAGGGAGTGGTGTAAAACCTGTGCAAGCTGTGCTACCAGGAAGACAAGTGCACCAAAAAATAGAGTGGTGCCTCGTGGACAGTCAAGGAAACTGCATCATCCATGGAAAGGACCTTATCGAGTGCAAGAACGTATAGGTGAGAGTGACTACAAGATTAGAGCATTGAAAGGAAAAAGTACTCAAGTAGTGCACTTCGATCGACTGAAACCGTGTATTGAAGGAATACAAGCTCCAGCACATGTTCCAGCAACTAAAACTAGAGTCACTCAAAATGAAGAGTCTGCAGCCAGAGTACCTCAACCTGAGCTATTAGGTGAACAGTTGGAGATCATGAGTGATGACGAAGAAGTACAGCCACTCCCAGAAGCACAACCACCTGCTGGCGATGTACCTGTACCTCCCATTGATGTACCACCTCCGATTGAAGATCCTCCTGTTGTCAATAGGCGTCAGTCACTCATTCCCCGCCCAACAAGCACACGGTACCCTCAACGCACACGTCATCCACCTGACTATTATGGGTATTAATAGAGAGCATCTCAAATGAGGAGGGAGCAGTGTAATGCAGATGTACATTATCACCTGATGTTGGTCCACCTTTGAACCATAGACTGTCTGTCTGTATGCACGTGCATTTATCTGTATATAAGCGTAGGTCCTTTTGTATCTAGTAAGCTGCTGTGATTGTATCTCTTAAGTGCTGCTAATATATTCTAACAGCATTCTCTGTTGAATTCGTGGCCGCGTTACAGCAACATGAAACAGAGCTGTTGCGAAACGTGAGATAGTGTAGCAAGTGGACTCAGACGTGTTGTAAGTAGACGTTCTAAATCAATAAATTCATCACACTGTTCTTTCAACCCTGTAAGTGATTTAGTGCTTTAACAAGCATCCACATACTCACATACAAATACACCCCCATGTGGACATACCTATTACTATATGATACCATGTTGTATATACAGGATGCAGTTCATAAGTAACTACCAGTCTTGCAGAATTCCTTTGACGGACACACTTCACATGCAGGATGATACCTTTAGAAAATATCAATTCCAACCAAAAAGAGCTTACCAGTTTAATGACTTCTTTGTTAAGCCTCTTCCATGTGCATCATTCTCTTACCCTCTGAATTGTTCTTTTTATGTCCCAACGTCCAGAGGTAGGGTCACAAATCAGCATTACAATCTGTGTTTTGAGTAATGTAAGTGTCACTGACTGTGGCTTTTCAAATTATGCACAGGATAAATTTCATGCATAGTGGATTGTTAATAAAGCTGGGTAGATTAGCTCCCTATATTTTTGCTATCTTTAATAGCGCCCTATGCCTATATGGTTGATGAAACCATGACCCGAAACTAGTTTGATGTAGCCCAACCTTCGCATACTGCCAGAAGGTCGGGTACCAAACCCGCTCAGTTTTTATACAAGTTGCAACTGGGATTGCAGTCAAATAAGAATGCAGCATTTCAATGCAGGCAATTATCACCTAATCAACATATGCAATCAATGTACAAGAGAGTTGTATGGAGAGAACCGTAGTGCAGTGTGCGATTGAAACGGCCATGGAACTAGGCTACTCTTCAATGAAGCCTGAACAGGTAGAAGGAACTGTGGCTCTAATTAAAGGCAGGGATGTATTTGCTATTCTACCCACGGGTTTTGGTAAAAGCCTTTGTTATGCTTGCTTGCCAGTGGCACAAATTGTAGCTTCATCACTGATGGCAAGTTAGATGATCCTGTATTTGCAGTGCGCATGCATGCCTGAGCCAAAGCCACACTACAAGCTAAACATTAAAGCTTATAGAGTACTGGAACTAAGAACTTATTACCAGCGATGTAGGCAGCATACGTTTGCTCATTGTACACGGTTGATTATCAGTACAAATTAAAGCCCCCTTGTGGTTATGACCATTTACAGATAAGAGCACGATTATCTTATTGCACCATGTGGTATTATTTGTGAGCACCTTACTGTAATACGTCTGTACAAAGACGGTGTGGGTTTTGTACCCGACCTTCCGCTAGTACTAGTACGCGGCTACGCCCAACTAATCCGAAACCCCACGCCTTACGTGCCAGCTAGGCTTCTTGATTGTAAAAGAAACACAGTAAGCAGCTGGTCTCTATTCAGCAACTACTAGATAGCAACTCAACAGGTTAGCAATATATATAGCCAAAAAAAACGCGGCTCGCTACTGGCGATCAATATCATCTCTGTGCTACAACGCATCCTTTCTCTCACTATAGGCTAGATTTGGTTAATAGCTTACCACATATCTCCCTTTCCGATCCGTCTTCTTTTTCCTCCAGAAGATCGTCGTCGTGTCACAATATCGAAGATGGGACCAAAAAGTGACACGAGGGACGAAATCAGGCGATCAATTTTGATCCGCCCGGACCATTTCCGGTTGCCTATTTTGGTCCGGGCGGACCAAAATTAGACGCGGGCCGAAATATTCGTGACAGTTCATAGACTGCCCAGAGAGGGGAGGGCTGCAGAAGCAACATGGGATGGGCCCATAAAAAGTGTTGCCGAGCTACATGGACTATGTGAAACCATGCATCCACCCATAAACAACTGTACCTCTTGTTGGGAGCAACCCTGACAGCTAAGTTCATGTGATATAGACCCTGCTTGACCTCCTTTTCAGATGTGGCTACAACACTGTGACCTGCATGCATAATACTCACGGCCTCAGGATTGGGACAGCAGGCCCATCCACCCTTCCTTGAAAATATTTAGCATGTGCCCGGTCAACTAAAGTCCAGTTTGGAGTGGCCTTACACCTAACAGCACAGATCTATGTGGTGTGATTATACCTACGTATACACAGGTTAGCGGTGGGCCGTGTCTTCATGTTTGTCAAAATGTCTATGTATGTGGGCCTTGTCATTTTCGGCAATATGTTTGTGTGTGTGGTGCATGTGTATGTGTGCTTGTGCATGAAAACTGTATATGTGCTTGTGTGCACTGTAAGTGAGCTGTGTACATGCATGTGTGTGGTGTCTGCTATACTTGTGTGTGCTGTGTGTATAGCTGTGTGCTGTGTGTATACATACATGTATATATATGTGGTCTTGTGTATATGTGCTATGTGTGCAGATTTGCATAAGTACGTGCATGTATGAGTGAGTTTATGTATGTGCTCTGTGATATGTGTGTGTGCTGTGTGTGTAGATAGTACATACATGTCAATGTGTGATAAGTAAGTGTCGGCTTGTGTATGTGCTATGTGTGTGCTGTGTATATTTGCATAAGTACATTCATGTCCATGTACATTTGTGTGTGTTCTTTGTGCATGTAGTACAGTGCATGTGTGTGTGCATGTGTGAATGTATTCATGTGTTAGCCTCATCTCCAGGCTCTATTTCTATATTAAATTTGGGGGGTCTAAAATATAGGGCCTGGTATCCACTGGCAAGATCCTAGCACACATTTGCTAGCCATTACCAGGAAGCAGTACAACCATTTTCCTGGCTAAATGAATACAATCAAAGCATCTTGTGAGGTGTGTACACCTTCACTTGATTGGCAGATAGTGAACCAGCTACAGTTACATGAGGTTGGATTTGTAAGGACTACTTGTGAGGGAGGGGCTTGTACTGTGTGTTTGTGTGTGTGTATGTTTGTATGTGTGTGTACCTAAAGGTTAGTCTTACAACCACATGTACATGTATGTTGGATTCTATTTGTGAGGGAGGGGCGTGTACCATCTGGTGTGTTTGTGTGTGTGGCGTGCCTTTTGATTAGCTTTGCATGTGAGTTTGGTCAGCATTTGATATATGGTTTTAGTTATGTTTGTGTGTGCCTAAAGCTTAGTTTTGCAGCTACATGTTGGACGTCTATTGACTACTTGCTAGGGAGGCACTTTTCTACCATCTGGTGTGTGTGTTTGTGTGTGTGTCTAAATGCTAGTTTGCAGCTACATGTACATGTACATGTATGTTTCTAAGTGAGGGGCTTGTCCATGTGATGTGTACAGTGGTAATGCCTGTGGTTTTTCTATCTCACATCAATGGGAACATCTTGGTCACTCATGTATTGGGCTTTATTTGTGTACCTGTACATGTGGGCACAAGCAGTGATTTGTGAAAAAGCTTCGGTACACTCTTTGACCTGTTGAAACATGGGTTGATCTCAAAGTAATGTGCTCTTCCCTAGACCCCTATGGAAGAGCTTACAGCCGCTCCCCTATACCTCAGCTGGACCAGGAGGGGGGCACATGGTGCCCCCCCCCCCCCCCCCCTGGTTCCATCACTTAAATTGAATGTGCTCTTTTGTCAGGATCAGCTGAACAGCTGCCGTTACCCTGAAAGAGTCATCCCTCAAACACTTCCAAATTCTGGTACCACACTCTTAGTTATTCCTAAGGCCACACCCATCATGTAACAGATACTACCTTGCTGGCTGCAATAGGAGAACTACATTTCATCTGTAGCACCACTGCTGCAAAATGACTGTATGTGTACACTGGCATAAATGACAACCTTATGCATTACCACACATTGCACATTAGCTGCATAAGGTTTTTGCTGCCTCTATCATATATTTCTGTATCAATCCCTACACCATAATCTTTTATTAAAATGCTTGATCCTTGCACCCACAATTTATTACATGTTTGTGCTGCTTTACTCATTTTTACATATATGTGATTACACATGACTTGTATACTATGACCATGATACACTGAAGAGGTTCATTCTGTTGCCTGTAACTATCAGCGATGCAATTTCATCTTCATTGTTCCATCTTGGTTTTGTACATATGGACAATTTTCTGTACATTTAGTGGTTATCTGTGAAAAAAATGCATATTTTATGGTTTATAATGCACACACACAGGCACACACATGCGCACTCACATCATCCACTGAGCCCTGTCCACTTCCCACATCCCATCCAAACTAGAACCCATGGGCCTAGACCACTCTGATGGGAAACGTCCTGATGGCATCACGGTTGTTCCATGGATGGAAGTGTGAAAACATTTTAGTTTGGGACACCACATGCTCTGACACCTATACCCCCTCTCACTTGGCACAGTCCACTATGGCAGCAGGTGCTGTCGCTAGTCAGGCAGGGGACCTGAAAAAGGCTAAGTACTCTTATCTAGAATGACATGCGGGCATATGTTTCACCCCTATTGCCATCGAAACACCAGGAGCACTTGGTCCTCTTTCCATGATCAGAGCTACGTCACAGGCTCTCAGCCACAACTGGTGCACCAAAAGCTAAACATTATTATTATAATCAGCATTCCATGCAACTCTAATATGTGGGGGAAAAAAAGAAAAAAAAAAAACATTAATTTTATAACAAGCCCGCCACAATTGTTGAAGCTTTCATTTACTGCGTATGGCCCGGCCAATACGACACACACCAAAAGAACTATAAACAGGCGCAAAAAGGTTAAGTTTCTTATTTCGGTCGTTTAGACGTAATTTTTAAAAACATCAGCATTTAAACTACGTAAGGCCTCGGCTTCGTTCCCAGACCATTATGAGCTAAATTATGGCCGACATTACAGTGAGTGAGTGTTGATGATGGCAGTGAAACCGTAATTGTAAAGGCTTTGGAAAGACTTTGCTCATCAGCGAGCGCTATGCTTCCGCCTTTCACGAAGTGACTAGACGAACTTGTAAAGTGGTCACAAGAGATCGATCGTATCGGACGTGTCGGAGAAGGGCTTACCTCTGATATATGTATGGTACTGCAAGACCTGAAGGTTTTCCTTAGTTTGGTTAAAGGGAAAGGAGTTCAGTACGTTCAAGCAGCACGTGATTCTATCAAGTACAAAATATCACTATTAATGTTCCCTTGACATATCCATGTATGAATCAGTACAGCCTTATACATGTACATGTAAGGAAAATCAAAATGAAATGAGTTTTTAATCGAAGGCCTATAGTGAATGTTGCTCTCCAGCAAGCAGTGTGCATGCAAATGCCTGAGATATATTGCGGGGGCGGGGCATGTAAACATGTCAATAAATGTATGTGAGCGAGAAAGATTCTGCTTTAGAATACATGTATATCCACTTCCATGTCGCCAATGCATGCACGTATGTGTTCTGGTGCATGCCTTATTGGTACTGCAAACATCTCCATCTCTGCTGCCTTGCAGGACATACATGTGTAGCTCTCTCAAAAAGGCTTGGGTTCCCCATGACCTGTGATTGTCTGGTTAATATTAAAACCAAACATGTTCCCACACCATGACAATGTGCTATAGGTGGGTAGAAACATAGGGGCAACAGTTCTGGGTGACTTCGTACTTGGGTCGACGTCACGAGTATCACAGAAGCAAGATGGCTCTGGTCCCCAGGAACATGACCTAATTGTCTGGTAATATCCTACAAGCAGAAATAGAAGTACATGATATTCGAAATTCAGCCAAATGTTGTGGTGCATGCCATCAATGTACTCCATAACAATCATCCCACACAGCACTCAATTTCATAAATACTACATTCATCCAAACAAACACCCCACAACACATAATATGATATACACATGTGTATATATACACTTGAATCCTCCATGGGCATACAGCTCACCAAGACTACCTCCCATCATTGCACATATTACTTACACCAACATGCTCACATCATTCACTAGATCACATGTATGCAACAACTGTAATTTGTACAAGTCAGGAAACATAATAGAAGTTACTCAGACCACTCTTATCTTCACACATGCGCTAACCCTCATATACATGTATATCACCAACACTCACTTATACCACCCCTAATCAAACACTTCACTCACACCTACACAACACTAACCTTCCACATACCCAGCCTGCACTGACCCCAAAGTCCATGCACACCACCTACACATGTACAATCGCACACAACCTAAAATCCAATCACCTCAACATCCCATACACAGGTTGTGTAGGAGCATGGGTGAGATCACCATTGTAAACATCACATCAGGGGAAACACATCATGTCTGGGCCACACCTCTCCACACATCACCACTGCACTCACATCAACACTGCACTCACACATCACCACTGCAATCACACATCACCACTGCACTCACACATCACCACTGCACTCACACATCACCACTGCACGCACACATCACCACTGCACGCACACATCACCACTGCACTCACACATCACCACTGCACTCACATCACCACTGCTCTCACACATCACCACTGCACTCATACATCACCACTGCACGCACACATCACCACTGCACTCACACATCACCACTGCACCTACACATCACCACTGCACTCATACCTTCAAGTGCAGTACATCACTTTACATGTAAAGCTTTTACATTGTGTCATTAACTGTGAATAGTACGAACAACCGCTAGGCTTGTACTGTTCGTATAGAAAGAGGCGTTTGAAACAACGCACAATAATTAGAACTCACTTCAAAATTGGCCTGGGTTGGCTGCAGTTCCATATCATATTTAGAACTTAACTGTAGCGAATCCTCTCGAATAAAGCCTGTCTGAGAACACAACCATCAAAATAGGCATTAGCATTAGTTTACAGGTATAACGGATGTGTAGCAACGAGCTAGCTAACTGCGGCACGAGAATCCAAATGATGTATATCAAGCAAAAAAGTTACACCATTCTTTGTGGAGCGAGGTACCATGCGTCAATTGGTCCATTTATCTTGCCCTTCGTGCAGCCAGTACAGCAGAGAGATGAGCAGAGGCCTATACAATTTCCAACGCACGACTATTTTAATAACATTGTTTGGGGTTAAAATAAATGAAAAGTTCACGCGTCGTATATAGGCTATATATTGTGCGATGCTTGTACACAAGGTAACGTCGAGGCTGAAGTACTGGAGTCCTAGTAACGTGTATGATCAATGAGTACTATCTTGAAGGGAAGCGCACGCTAGCTTGTTACTGATCATGAAACGGTCAGTCGCTTGAGCTTGAAAATTCAGCTGAGTCAATGTCAGACCAATTGAAGTTGCATTCAACACTGTACCGGCGGTCTACATGGTAACAATAAAATAAAGCTTCATTCATCACATCAATCTGAAATTTTACCACTTGACGTCATTCCTGTTGATTGAGTACATGTGCTACCGCTACCATGGGCAACAGGCACGTCACAAAGCTTCCTTGGTACTAGTTTTGGTGCAGGTGTGCTGTAAGTCGAGTAATACAGAATATAAATTTCTAAAAACAATGTACGAAGTACTGATACTTACAATGCATCATTCCGTGCTTGGAGTTGATCTATTAACACATGTATTTAGTTTTCTAGTACATGCCTTCTATGTGATTCTTGTACTCTCTTCCGTGTTACTGGTGTATCCAATAATTCTGTATGATGCAAACATGATTTACATATATCAGCATATGTGGACATTAACATGTACCTGGTTCTTGAGGCCTTTGTGACAAATTTTCTGGGGTGGCTGAAGCTGACATTGCAGGAGATGTCAAGGGCTGAAACTCCTGCTGCTCTGCTCCTTCAAACATTCGATAAAAACAGTTACCATGTATAGTTTATAGCACAACTTATTACCTTCACTCACAGCCCACTGGGGAGCACCAATTGGGGCTTGCGATGTAGAAGGCAATCCTGCAACTCTCTCCTTGCGCTGAAACCCAATGGATTCCTTTTCTGACTTCTTCGCAGCCAAGCGTTTGTCAAGCTTGAGAATCAACCTGTTAAGAACTTCAAGAATAGCAATTCCATAAACATATAATTATTGGCGTTTGAAAATTACCAGCTGATCTCCAAGCAGGGCTGTGGGTTTCCTTCACCTTTTTCTGCTGGTATTCAGTGTCACTCTCTGATGTCATATACGAAGGATCAATCTGGTCCCATTTTGCTCTTTCGTCATCTTTCAGAACTGTTTTTCTGTGTTGATACAACTGAAAATGCGCTATTGCATCAAATACCATTTGTTTTTGTTATTTTTAAACTGAATAACCTTTTTCTGGGATCTTCGTTTCTTTGACTTTTTTTGATTGGCTGTTACTGTCGTAACTCTTTCCTCTGCCAGATCTTTAAATTGCCTTCGCCTTGATTCATAATACCTGTATACTGCTCCTGTTGATCATGAATACATTTATTGCAACAATGAATACATATGTAATGAATTGCTATATTACTAGTGTGAAAGTCATGGTACTGGTCAAGTTTTGGTGCTTTTCTAAGTTGGTCAATCAGCCAAGTTGAAACCAGCTGGTTGTGGTCACTTCTGTAGCTAGCATTGTCAAAAGTGAGAACATCATTTTACCAAATACAAAAGTACGAACATACCTTTCCTCAACTTTGAATTGCCTTTCCACTGCCAATCCACTGTATATGCACTTTAGTGATGTCTAGAACGCGCGATTGAACATTTAGTACTTTTATTTTTTCGTAACTCACACTTAGTTCCGAAGGAATTCTTCTGGTTGATGGCGATGACTTCACAGAAGCGCTGCTCGCTTGACATTGCGGCGATGTTTGTTTTTTCAGGTCTTCAATGTCCTTAGCTATTGCATCCATTCTTTGCATCACACCTTGTATGGCAACAGCATTGCTTTGTTGGGCTTTTACCAAATCTGATATAGTTTCTCTTGGAATTTGAGAAGTGTCGTTGCAGTCAGAACTAGCAGATGACACGGAAGATGCATATTGAGCACTCTGCCCCCTCCGGCCATAAAAACCATGCGCGTTCATTTCCAATAAAAATATGACAGGCACGTGTATACGTGCGGATTGTGATTAACCCTTCTAAAGACGGAAATAGCTTTGACTCTAGTCTCTATTTGCAACGCGGATATATAAACGTACACAAGCATGCAGCTGGCGCTTGCACGTATGTATCAGTCTTTTACATTTGTGTGCCGTTCCATGCATGCACAACTGGCAGAGTGTATTATAATTACAATTCCGATAAAGTCTTAAAGAAGTAGGACACAGAGCTGGTCAGTGGTATTACGTGCATGCATACAGCATATGCATGCATGTTGTATCAATTGAGCCGGAAAGGAGTGAGGACAGTAGACCAGATGTAGAGCTTGTTGAAAATTTCAAACGCAATATTTCATGCACGACTAGCGGTATCATCCTTTTTTTGTGCTAATGTATATGTCCAAATATATATGCATGATTGCCTAAACAGCAATTGGCCCAGCTATAGCATTTTGTTTTGTCCGAACAACGTACTGACATGTACTAAATATAAACTACGTTTATACACAGGGAATGTAGCTATAATACACATACATGTACACGTCGGTTTATATTTCGGTGCGTTGATCAGACAAATCTAAATGCTATAATTATACAAGATATAAAAAACATTCTCTCTGAGAAAGTTAGTGGTATATAGGATTTGAAGGCGATGGTGGTGTAAAAAGAAAGGGAACAAGGGATTCAGTGGAGATACAATGATTATTCCTATATTTAGCAACATAATTGTAATGACGTTCTATACAGTGCTAAATATAGGAATAATCATTGTATCACCACTGAATCCCTTGTTCCCTTTCTTTTTACACCACCATTGCCTTCAAATCCTATATACCACTAACTTTCTCAGAGAGAATGTTTTTTATATCTTGTTTCGTTCATTTTTTTAAATAAGTGACTACTAGTATATAGGTGTACATCAGTACATGTAGTACAATGTAGAAGTGAATACGATTGTACGATAAAATCCAGCCGTTGTAATTCCCATGTTTATTGCCTAGCAACACAGTTATGTTACATTTGCAGCTGTTCCATTAGTTCGATACTCACGCGCCAAGCTTTCCCTCTTAGAAGCTCGTTTCTCGTCTGAGTTCAGTTCATATAACGTCGCTTCTTAGACGCAACAGAATTCTTTTCCTGTTGCCACCTCTTAGAAGCTTGGCTCGACTCCAGATTTGCTCTGTACATACCACGAGCAGACGCCCGCCTTTGTTCAGCATCAGCATCGTACCGAACTCGGGAGGACTCTATCTCGATTGAGGAGGCGGTATTCCTCTCATCCCTTAGCTTTCTTCTTTCGTAGTCGTAAATGCATTTTGACAAAAACAACTTCGCTAGCTAAAAGTGATGAGCAACACTAAAAACACAAATGAAACTCCCACCTGTTCCATGCCAATCATGCACAAATTATACACAATTCTGCAACATTGTCATGGAAACGGTTTTGTTATAGCGATTACGTACTTATATCTTGGCGCGCGAGAACAGCTGCAAATTACGTATATTGGTTGCATGCTTTATTTATATATCTGATATCTGAAGATGTATTGTCAGATTTTTCTACGATTTTTGGTGTAACTGGCGCACTTTAAAACCTTTCCTATCTCGAGTTATACTCACCCATAAAGACGACGACGACGACGACGACGACGACTATGGACAAATTACGGTCTGGGAACGAGAACCACGAGCTTTTTTGTTCTCTTAAAGTAAACGGTCTGGCGACTTGAACAAAACATGAAAATGATCGTCTTTCTATTGTGGATTGATAGCAATAAAGAGCTGCACTATCCGTTTCTTGGTTCGTGAGTTATACGCAGGACGCGTTTTAAAAATGATATTCATGATACGGCACAAATCCTATATGAGAGTTACTGCCGTAACTCTCGATAATAATATATATATATATATATAGCTGGGACATTTGTGGTTTAAACAATCATACATATCATACACGTACATGTATTAGCTCGAGACAAGATATTGCCTGCCACATCAGAAAACCGCCGCATTAATATATTCATGACCAAATTGCGAACAGTTGTACAATGTACTGTAATATAGCAAGATGTGTAGACCTATGTATTAGGTGTAAGGGCCATGCAGCAATGCAGTACACGTGTAGTACAGTAAGGGGGGTGGGGGGATGAAGCTTTGCTTTCTTGAGCCTCTCTCCTTACTTGTAAAGATGAGGAAAAAATAGTGAACGTTAAATTTCTATATACAGTTATAAATAAGTATATATACACATCAAAAGGTATGATACTTTTGTCTCAATGAGCTGATGACAACACGTGTGTTGGAATCGCTACAAATACATTTTGTTTCACTAGGTCAAATTGTAGTTCAAGGTCAGCATGAGCACAAACACATAAGATACGTTGAATAGGAATATAGTTACAAAATGACTGTTCTTCATACTCCTTTTCACACACAATAGCTGACTGACCAAACCAGTATTCTTGAGCATGATGTGGTTTGGCCCATTTAACAAATGCAAATACATGTGTTTTTGAAGTGGTCTGATTGATAGTTATGGTATGTTCAACAAAGTTATGCACAATTCCGAAATGAGCATCCCCTTCGCTCTGAGATTCACAAAGATCATTCATCTCTTCTGCTCCCTTTGTTGGCCAATACGCAGATACTGCAGACCCTTTGTCTGTTCTTGCCATAGTTGAATGAACCACCTCTCCATTGTAATGTGCTCGACCAGAAGTGTTGTATACTACAGACAATGTATCAAAGTCTGAGTACATGTAACTGTAAAACATTGTCAAATGGTTAAGCATTTCAAAATCCATGTACAAACAGGTGGAAGAAGTGCTCCCAAAGTTGAATCGATACTGAAATCAAGTTCTTTTAACTGCGATAAAGGAGATAGCACAAGCTTACGATGCAAAGTTGCTGAATCACCACCAACATAAGTGAGTGAAAGAGAGGCATAATTGTTTTTTTCTTTGCACAGTGTCAACAGTTCTTCAAATTCATCAGGAAGATGAATTGAAAGGCAATGCTGTTGAAGCAGAAATTTTTTCATGAACTGCACTTCAATGCTGTGATTGTTAGTGAAGTAGCTACCAAGAATACCATTAAATCTTTCAAATGAAAAGCACCAAAAAGTATACACTGGGCCATAATCTAAAACAAGTTCTTTCATATGCAAATGCAAATGCATGTTGATTGTGCACTGTTCTGCCCCATATAAGGTTTCAAACATCTTACAGAATTGAACTAAATATTGATCACTTGCTGATACACTTTGCTTTAAAATGGATGGTGACAAAAGAGTTTTACATGCCCGAACATACAGAAGCCAGCATTGATAGTGATTTCTTGGCAGTACATCTTTTAAGCACACAGAAGAATATATTGTTATCCAGTTTCTCCACTGGTCTGCTGTAAACCCTGAAAAACTAGATGCAATTTTATTAGGAAGTCGTCCAACACATCGTGGAACATTGATTTTTAAGGCAATGGTGTCTAAATCAGCCTTTGAGATAATGTTCCTTTCTGTCCACACATGCATCATATGCTTTGCTGTGCCCAACAAAAAATTATGCATAGGATCTACCACATGCATTCGAATAATGTCAAAGTATGGAAGTTTTACAAGTACTGAATACCTTACTCCAAACTGAGTAACTATGTTGTTCTTTGCCATCTTTGTTGCAGCTTGTAAATATTGTTCAGATTGAATTTTATAATCAGAATTTGACCTCAGTTCCGATGTGTCTCGATCATATCCTGAATGATCCAACTTATTTTGAAACACTCCAGATGGAAATTCTTTCATGCACTTTGAACAGCCACGACAGGCACTATGCCCAGCAAAGCCATATACCTTCCTACATGCTGGTATGTCACACATTACACATATTAGTGCTATACGAATTGTAATGAACATGTGTGACTGATCATGCCACACATTGACGCCATCCCAGAATTTAAGCAAATCATCTACAAATGGACCTAAATATGAGTTAATTCCCTTTTTTGGCTCTGAAGGTCCTGGAATTATTCCAAGCAGTATTATATTTTGCATTTTAAATCTATCTTCTCTTGGCAAGTTAAATATAACCATATAAAGTACTCCTACTGAGTATGTGACGTGTTTATATGGCTGAAACCAATCACAACCAAGTCCTACTGCTAGATTGTTTGGGAGTGATAAAAATGGCTTTCCATGAACTGTTTGAAACTCCTCCCAAATTTTGCCATCATATATGTCAAATAGAACATCTTTATCTACCATTCTATTCCGCCATTGCTCACATTTTTCAAGGAATTGTGGCCGATTTATTAGTTTAGTGATGGCATCTTTAGGTAACAGTACTCCTTGTTGGCTTGTAACAATCCTTTAGTTCTAGTTTGTTTCAACAGTTCCTTTCCACATGCTTTTCTAAATTGTGCTTGTGGGTGGGCAGGGTATTCCACATGTCTGCATGTAGCTGGCACCATCTTTCCACTGTGTGTTGTAGTAATACAGCTACTGAAATCATACGTTGCATGGCATGATGGACATACAACAAAACGCTCAAATGATTGTGGTATTAATCCACTATTTATCCTAGCTTTTGCAATAGTTTGTGGATAGTTCTGGATAATGCTGTCCAAACTGACGTTGGACACTAGCCTTAAAAATATACGTATGAACAAGAAAAGAACCATCATGGCAGCTTCTGATATTCCAAAGCACAGTTGCCACACAGTGAGAAATATAAACAAACCACGTAGTAGACGTACAGATTCATTATCATCATCGGCACGATTTTGACGCTGCATGAGATTGTGGGTACAAAATTATGGCAGTAAACTACTATACCATGCACCCCAGCGCACATATACATTACTCAGCTAGCTGATGTTGTTTTACCTCAAAATCTTCATCATCGATATCGCTGCCAGATTCACTTGAAGTTGAAGCAGTATGATCCCCTGGAGATTCACTGTCTGATGAGCTATTGTACGGTGGTTCGGGATTAGTACTGCCATGGTGCAGTTCCGCATTAGGCTCTGCATCTGAAGAAAGATCTATGTTTGTGGGTACCTGTGGAAAATACACTGCATCATACCCTCAACGGCCTCAAGTTGAAGATGTTCAAAGTAAGTAGACCTGCAGACGAATTCGCCACAGTGATGACAGAAACGACGTTTTCCACTCATTCAGAGACAATTGCAATCGCCGCGGAAGTACACAATTGATGAACAAAATTTTCTTTCGTCCGGTTATATGGATTTCACACACCCTACGGCTATCACACGTACGTTGACCGCAATACGCAATCGTTTATATTACGGAGCATACGGAACATGCGGAAGCCCAAAACCATACGTTTGGGCGCTTACACGTAAGCAATAGAAAATACAGGATTCGGAACGATACGTAATCAGCCCACTGAACCGCTGTGAATTATTTGCGTGGAGTGGGGAAACCGCTTGGAAAGCCCCTTCTAATACATATACATCGAGGTAAGCCGCTTATCAGTGTAGGAACATTAAAGCATGATAAATTACGCATACTGGCCATGGATTATGTATGAAACAATTTGTGCATGATGTACATGTAACCGCTCTTAATGCCATGAAAATAAAGGTATGTAAGACGCAAGTTGCCTACCAGCAAAATGGCGTTTCGCCGGGTCGGTCTGCTGCTACACGCATAGGGCTATAGGCAATCCGTAACGCATACAAGTGTTTGGCAAACCACATCATGCAAAAATTGCGGACATTCATGATCGATATTACCTATGCATGGTAGGTATATCGATGTGTGCAGACAAACGACTGACTTCCATTGATTATAAGGTTGCGTTACTTGCGTAGCATCACATCAAAAATCCTTAACAATATATGTAATTCATCAAGCATCACATGATCAAGTGGTATAGAAGTGAGGGGCCGATTTATTCAACCTTTGTCAATTAAAGTAGGTACTTGGATACATGTAAATCGCGTAAAGTGGGTCCGTAAATCGATGATCTAAACTACGTCGAAAACTGGACACGTATTTCGTAAAGTTTGAAAAGGTCCCAAACAAGCGAATAAACGTGTTCGATTATCTGCGCGGTTAGTCCAACTACACAGCTTGATTTAGTGAGCCAATTAGTTGTAGAATGCAACACCATTGCCTGATTTCGAGTTGCATGGTTCCTGATTTTTTTTGTTTGACGCATTCAATTCGTAGTATAATTTTGGGAATGGATCTTGACTCTGATTGTGAACCAACTATCACGGGATATATACTGTTATTTAAATCAGGTATTGAATAATCAAATTACAAAGTAGGAGGACTTTTGGATGATGCCCAAAGGGTGCTTTACTTCGCAGGCGTTTTGTGTTGTTCTGCATGAAAAAAGAAACAGATGCTTAAATAAATGTATCTCTAAATAGGTTTAATTGGATCCTTTGTCTACAAAGCATAAGCACATAGCCATTCCCTACAATAAAATATTTTGTGTCTACTCTATTTATTGCACACCCCATTCTTCGATCAACTAAGTTGTAAATGACATTAAGTAAAAGATTTTAACTAATTATTCTATTTCTGTCGTAACATTGTAATTCGATGATGCCCACGTCTTTTCAAGCAAGTATTCATGTTTAATTAGATGTATGAATGATGCGCATGTGCGCAGCCAATGCTTTGTTGCTATTTAGTTATTGATCTCAAGAGACTCATGAATGAATATAAAAAGTATGTGAGTGAGATAGATCCCTTCTAGCTCCCGATGTAAGAAATCGCTTACTGCAATTTGAATTGCCTTTTTAAATGAATCCCAAACAAATACATTCAAAATTCCACTTTCATCAGTCAATGTTCTGCACACTAGCCAGGCTGACACTTCCCGCTCTATACCAATGAACCTTAGATCTAGCTACACTAAATGTGAGGAAAGAAAGCACTTTAAAAAAAAAATGGAAGTTGATTACATTAAATGAGGTTATCAAAGCAAAGTTTTGAGTACTTCCTAGTGTTAAAATGCTAAACCATACAATCATCTTCAAATAGCATTGTACAGAAAGCCAAAATTGAATGAAAAAAAAAAACACTCTGTTCTAAATTGCTAAGTGCAAAAAAATAACAATGCAATGATTAAGTTAGCCCATGCAGGCACAAGAAAGTGGGATTCTATATAGCAAAGTTAGAAGTAAGATTAATAAAACACTACTATGGTTGTGCTCTCACCCACCGGATGAACAAGATAAGATGGTAAAATTTCAGGTCAGGTATGCCGGACAAAAATTTAAGAATCAGAAGAACGAGGATACATTTAGGAGAAGTATTGGAAAAAAGTTGTAGAAAAGGAAGATTACTTCCTGAACGTTCACCTCATCATGTAACTACAATATTCAACGTTTTGTCAGATATATCCTCCATAGTTGGTCTCTACATGTACTTCGAACATCTTTGGTATGTGAATGAGAATAATCTACTCTAGCGAAATCCAATGCATCCCTATGTATGATATTAGCAAGACTATGTATGTTAAAGTTTTGGTTAAGGCTGCACACTTTTATTTATATCTCTATACTGATTATAAACTCAACCGGGACAGTTTTTGTTTCGCGTACCCGCGATCATTTCATTTGTGATCTTTTGAATAGCGTAGTGCTCGCAACGAAACGCGTCACCATGAATATAAGGTATCTTTGGAATGTAGATTATTTGCTCTTTCCAAAGATGTATAATATGCGACTTAAATCACTATTTGAAAAAAAAAAAAAAATCCAACTACCTACGTCTTTGTGCTGCGCCGGCTGCCATTTTGTCATTGGTAGCCAAGCTGCGTCTGCAAGATTGCAGTTAGCCGATGCAGTTAGGACAAATAAGAATTTATATATATTCCTCACCTAAGAGTAGCAAGTGTTCTCACAACAGTGTTGGTATAGTGTACTTCTACCTTTGACATGTCTCATCTAGAGAAAGGCATTATGCGCCACAGTGCACTGTAACAGGCTTAGTAAGTTCAAACCTGTTATCACATAATCTACCTTTGACATGTCTCATCTAGAGAAAGGCATTATGCGCCACAGTGCACTGTAACAGGCTTAGTAAGTTCAAACCTGTTATCACATAATCTACCTTTGACATGTCTCATCTAGAGAAAGGCATTATGCGCCACAGTGCACTGTAACAGGCTTAGTAAGTTCAAACCTGTTATCACGGTGCACCATGCAAAATGGGCAAGCACATATAGAATTTGCTCCATTTATAGATGCAGTATTAAAGGCATAAACTAAATATTAGAACATAGTAAGAACATGCATGGGGTTGCTCCTTAAACTATAGACACACCAACCTTCATGTCTGAACTCAGAAAGAGTTCAATAGGGTAAGGGTTACCATTGATATTGACAAAGCCTGTCTGTTGAGGATGATTAATTTTATCAAACGTCACAGAAAACGCTACGGAGATTGTTTAGTAATCTTTCGTACCTTTCACTACTGCAATAGTATGGTTGCCTGCATGTACCGACAGGAGGAGGGAAAGGAGGGAGGAAGGAGGAGCGAAATGGAGGGAATTAGTACACCCAACATTATATGGCAATGATTCGTCTTCACTTTTTTAATCACTGGATGTATATTTACACTTGATACTAAATATACAATTGAGACGAAATACAGTTCCTACACACGTGCTCCAAAGATGAATGTTCAGACATTCAGCACCACAGCATCAATAGCACTCATTACAGCACGTCTTTGCAAAATGCCAACATGGTTAGCACCTGGAAAGGTATGGCTTGTAAATGGAGACGTTTGAGACTTCCAACTTAGGCACACTTGTGAGCTCTGCACGTTAACTGTTCCATCGCCATCTCCATTCGCTATTCGAGGAGCTGTGTTAGGGAATTCACTGTCATATATAAACTTCTGGGGCGTTTGAACTCCTGTTCCATAAAAGCAGTAAACAGGTACGTTAGGTGCAGGAAAACCTGCATTGATTGCAGTAATACCTGTATAAATGCTGTACCCTTGAGGGTAGCCAATGTCGGTATACAGAGCTGCATAATCATTAGCGGTGTAGCTACGCTTTGGTGTAGTGACAAGTACAGTGTTTCCCCACACAGATGGCTTAGGAAGCATTAATGCAATACTTGGAAATGTGCGAGCAGCATTCCTGAATAGATTGTCCAAATTTGATGGAAAATTACAAATGTCACTGATTTGCAGCAACTCGTTGGGAGCATATCCAGATATGAGTAATTTCAATACTAAACCACCACCAGACCACGCCCCTGCTATAGGGATGAAAGCGTTGATGTATGTGTTCTTCCACTGCTGAGTGACAACATTATTTAGGAAGTAGAGCGAGACAGGACCTCCCATGCTATGGCCATGGGCTACTATGGTAACCTTCTTATTTCCACCAGCTGCATACATATAGTTTGGATCAGTGATTTGACGTTGGCATAATAGCCACTCGCTTGTAGCTCAGCTAGTGCACGTGAGAATAAAACATGTACAATACATATATGCATGACAGTACAGAGGTGACATCATATGACCATAATCACTATACTTCATACCTGGTGACAGTCTCCAGTCATACGGAGCAGCTCGTATGGTGCTGCCTCTTGTGTATCCAAGACCAGCGTAATGTTGTACCATAGTACTGAAGTATGCTCCCAATGGCAGCTGCAGGGAGCAGTCTGTTTCGATGGGGTTGGCTGCCAGGTATTCTACTTTGCAAGTGTCACCAAAACCTGATGCTTTTATTCCAAGACCAGATTGATTTTGGAAACTTCTTGTTCCCGAGTTATATACCAGTCTTTATGCAATTTGAAAGTAGACGTTTACATATGCATTTTCAAAAACGTAGTTACCAAATTAAACATGTGTAAACGATGTGTGAAATACACGTGCCACACCAAAACCAATGCTGCCTCAATATGGTCTATAGCCGATATTGATCGCGATATGAGTGAAATATCAGTCGCGATATTGTTAATAATTCTAATATTTTTAATACGTGTAATTTATTTAAGTTGTGGCTGCGATAAATGAACTGACAGATAAACCGCCCTATTAGGCTGTATAATGTTTTTATTTTTAGTTGAAGACAAATATAAAACGATCGGGTCATGTATCAACAATAAAACCCGTGCATGGTGCTACAGAAGGCAGCAAAATGTAGGTCCTATACATGTATGTGTATAATACATGTATAATTGTATCTTATACGCTCCTGGGGTGAATCTACCCGGCATTTTAATATTAAGCTAGCCAATTGCTTGTTCTTTCCAGTTCCAACTTTGCTGTCTGTTGTTTTAGTTACGCATGACTGACTGCGTAACGCGTGTTGTTTCAGTTCTGCTGTGCCTGTTAACCGCAGACAAATATTGTTATTTTCAGTTAGTAAGTTGCTCATAACATGTTGCCTGTTATTTCTGACAGTCCTGCATAACATGTTGCATAACACTGATTTCGAGTACAGTTACGGTGGTACGCTAGTAACTCGATTACATGATTGTGCTGAAGTCATTACAAAACGTGACCCGCGTATAACTCGCGTAACAAGAAACGGATAGTTTAGCTTTTTGTTGTTATCGAACCACAATGGATGGAAAGTCGATCATTTTAATGTTTTGTTCAAGTCACCGGACCGTTTGCGTTAAGAGAACAAAAAAGCTCGTACCGTTATCGTTCCCGACCAGTTTTCTCCATATAGTCGTCTTCTTTCTTTCTTTCTGTCTGGGTGAGTATAGCTCGAGATAGGAACAGTTTTAAAGAGCACCAATTATACCAATAGATGTAGAATTTCTTGGAAGAACATGAAACTGATATGCGTAATCATTACGAGTGCTATATTAAAAGCGTTCCCATGGCAATGTTTTATGTATAATTACTATTGTGTATCGTACAATCCTTAGGTTTGTGCAAGCCGCCAGCTTTGTTTACCGCGATTGTCAAAATGCCTTCGGAAAGTGAACAACGAGAGAGGAATGCCAAAAGTGATACTACGAATTAGAGGCCTCCCGAGTTTGTTACGTCTTCTTGTGATGCTAGCATGCAAATTTTGAATCGAACCGAGCTGTGAGTAAAGCAGCGCACAATAAACATGGCATTACAACGTTTGGATTTTGTCATACAAACGTATGTACGGGTTGTACATGTACTATACTAGTAGCGAAAAATGAAAGATATAAAAATATTCCCTCTGAGAAAGGTAGTGGCATATAGGATTTAAAGGGATCAAAGGATTGTAGAATTATTCCTATATTTAGCAACATATATGTAATGCCGTTCTACAAAGTGCTAAATATAGGAATAATCATGTATCTACAATCCCTAGCTTTTCCCCTTCATTTTTATACTACCATTGCATGTCTTCAAATAATCCTATATACGACTAACATTCTCAGTGAGAATGTTTTTATATCTTGTATATATAGATTCGATGAAGTGTTTCTGAATGTAAAAGCCGCACGGAAATTTCATATGATATATAATTCGCAGAATTTCATGGGTGTGGTAGCCTCTGGTACTGCCCTGCATTGGTGAACCCCCCCCCCCCCCCCTCCCCCCTTCCCACCACCCGACAAGTGAATCCTGGATCCTTAAATGAATAGATGACAGCTGTGAGGAAAAGGAAGTTATGGACAGGCTGCACCAAGCTTAGTAATTCTTGGAAAACCCTTCATATCCACTCCTTTGTTAGAATGTTGTGCACTTGAAATGGGACCACACCACAGAGAACTGCTTACGACGTTGAGGGTGCCTTATATAATTACAGTACAAGCTCATCTGTGTTACAGACACAGACGCCTGCATGGGTTTGTACGAGACACAAGGGCAGTACCTACTGAGGAGCTGTATTCATAGCGATGGTTGCGCGGTTAACGAATTCAAATAATAAACGTATAATCTTATTAATACCGTACCGGTAATGAATAAATATTAGTAACTTGAAAATAATAATCGCTGGCCTGACCTTAATTCAGGTCATAGGCCAGAGTCTGGGCTGACTTTCGACACCAGTAGTGTTAGAGCTACAAGTATATAACGACGCAATGGGATTAACTAAAGGAATAATTAAATGAGGACGTTTATACACCACGGCGGAAGCAAATGAAATTGTTAAGGCTTAATTGTCTCAGCCATAGCTTTTAAAGTTATGCGGAAAATGCGATTCCCACAAGACCCAAGGGCTAGTGCGTGGCTTATGCTTGTCACTTCTGCGAGCGATTGTTTTGGCACAGCTACATGGAGTTGTTTCAAACACTTGATAACAAATGAACTAACCGATACATGTATGTACTTGTAAATGCATTCACATCATATGCATGTATGTGAAAATAAAGTAATTTTTTAAGTATAGCGCGAAGTTTTTATTTCTATTTTTTAAAATACAGTATATGTTTTGATCGAGGATCATCGAGCTCTGCATGGTTATACATGTATTTGACATATAGCCCAGCAAGACCTTCTATAATAAACCGTATGCATAAGCTATATGTGCAATACATGTATATGCTTACGCTAAGTCTTGCACAGCAGAAGCTGTATCGGTACAAAGTTCGAAGCCCACCCACACTCCTTCCCAAAAGCATAGATCGAGCGGTTCTTTACACGGCTGCTGTATCTTGAATAGCTGCGACCCCTCTACTCCCGGGACTGACGGATACAATGGGAAAATAAGTAGAAACGCACTAGATAAAAGCTCTGAACACTTACCAATCAAAATCGGCGAATGTGCTTCTGCAAAGGTAACACTGAACGCGATCACCACCGCGGCTGCCGCGATCATATTACTGGCCACGAGACGAGGCATTCGGAGGTTATTTTATTAGTCTCGGATAGTCTAATGATCGCATGCCGGAGGAGATTATCTTTTATACAGAATCGATCGATGAACATTCGTCGATCCAATTATTGGTGGATTTCAAAAAACGTTTGTGTGCATGTGTGGGGGTGGGAGAGGGGGAAGAGCCTCCGTATAGTGTGCGAAAAATGTTACATTGTACCTGCCGATGGTATAATCCACTATTTAGCATGTGTGTTCAACCCAACAATCTATTAATAATAGTCATCGTTTGGTGTGCATATAAAATGTACATGTATTGTACATCATCAGATCATGACTTTTTTTAAAATATTGCCGGTTCCTCATGCAGTGCTGTCACCAGAGGCCCTTTTTACTACCCGCACCTCTACCCCTTGCAAAGCGATGAGCACACTGTTTCGCTCACGTGCCACGCCCCTAATATCCCCTTTCCAACCTTTCTCTAGTTTACGCTACATGCACATGAAGTAACTCCAGCAGCATGTCATAAAATAAGGATGTTAGCGTTCCTTCAATGGCTGCCGAAAGCCAGGCTAAGGTCTGGCCTGAGGCTGGCCGGCCGGTACATGTGGATAAATTTCACAGCATCTTTGATGCGCATATATGTGACTCATCACCTACAGTACATTTTTGGTAATAGTGCTATGCACGTTAGTCGAAATGCGGTGCCATATTTGTTGAATGTACTACAAATAAGTATTTTTGTTTAGGGAGTAAACAATGTCAGTTTAATGTTTTGATGAAGGGCGAATGGTGGTGCAGGAAAGCATATAGGGCATTGAAAGGGGACTTTGTCTAAGGTTAAAGTAGGTCTAGCCTGCCTCCCTGTCTGCAACTCTCTCCTCTAAACAAACTATCCCGAACTCGATTGTCGATCCCTTAAGCTTCGTCAGGTTCCAGGTATTGTATTGTTATACATAATGGTGTTCTTGGGAAAGCAGCCATGCCAGCTATTGGCGAGCTGAATTTTTCCTGACCCACCCACCACTTCTCTTGTGCACTGTTTTTACATGTACACTGATTTTCCTGTCACACATCAATGGCAGGCGGCACCCTTCGGGCTTCAACCCTGACCAACCAAGTCAAAACCATGACCACGTCATGGTAGTGGCACATCTGGTCGCACCCAAGGCAAACCAGCACTACCTTGGTCCCAGGTCGGTCAGCGGGGATGGCCTATCACTAATCATGACCACGTCATGGTGTGGCACATCTGGTCGCACCCAAGGCAAACCAGCACTACCTTGGTCCCAGACTTGGCCTGCCCTAGCAAAAAATCCCATACGTTTTAGTTAAGAATCTTATGCAGGAAATTGGGACCAAGATCTGTTTAAGAATCCCATAGGATCTTATAAGAGTCTTATAGGTTTCTTTAACGATTCTTAAAGTTATCTCAAAAGCACTTATAGAATTCTTACAAGATCCTATTACTTTTCCCTATAGTAATCTTATAAGATGCAAGAAATTGGATCAGATAAGATTCTTATAGGTTTCTTTACAGATGTTATCTTAAAGGAACTTATAGAATCCTTACAAGATCCTATTACTTTTTTCTGAAGGTTCATGCAGTTGCATCAAAATCTGGTGGGACACTGCAGTGAAAGGAGAGAGCTGATTAGGAAGCGCATGTACATGATGCTCTGTTTTTCTATATTTGGCACACAATATACAAAATGGTAGATCTAATCATTGATGATGCGTCAGTAGTTTAAAAGAAATTTTACTTCATGCAGGAATACATTAAACAGAAAGATGTGAATTAGATAAAGCGATGAAATGGATACAGTTCAGTGTATTTAAAGGACTGGATGTACCCATTCTGCGCTATGAAGAGTCAGAGAAGCGGCTGATCGATGATACGAAAGCCCACGACGATGTTATGCTGCATGTGGAAGGCAAGACTACGATGCAACACATGTGCTTTTGCATCTGGACGTACGCCTTTTACTCAATATACCTAAAATCTACCGATTAATGCACACGCATAATACGCTATACTGTGTTCATTTCTGTAAAATATGTACCTCACTTTGGGATAATGTGCAAGGTTTCGGGAATTTATTTTTATACAGTGCCAACGTTATATGTACATGCACACACTATCACACAGCTGAAGACCAGCACCTGAGTTCCCATGCCATGCCATCCTTATCGATGTACAAACTTAAAAAATTTAATCTACATGTATATGACATACAAAGCATGAAGTATTTTTGCATAAGTATATTCATGTCCATGTACATTTGTGTGTGTTGTTTGTGCCTGTAGTACAGTGCATGTGTGTGTGTGCATGTGTTTTAGCCTCGTCTCCAGGCTCTATTTCTATTTTAAATTTGGGGGGTCTAAAATATAGGGCCTGGTATCCACTGGCAAGATCCTAGCACACATTTGCTAGCCATTACCAGGAAGCAGTCCAAGGTGTTCTGTCACACAACGGATGGTCCCCCCAATAATTGGTTCCCCCCGGACCATCCCCCGGACCATCCGAGGCGCTGTGAACGGTCCCCCTAGGACCATCCATGGTGCCATAGATGGTCTCCCTCTGCCATAGATGGCTAGCCGCCCCGATTAGATTGGTGATGGAGGGGGAGGGGCATTTTTAGCGATGTAAAACAAGCATCCACTTATCATGCATGCGCAGCGCATACATGATGCGCGAAGCTAGCTATCGTATACTAATTAACTATATTTGGCGGGAGGGGGGGTGGGGGGGTGGAGGGTTCGCCCCCCCCCCCCCCCCCCCCCATCCTCCTGGATCCGTCGCTATAATACTGCACAATACTGTCAGCAGATTGGCACAGTACACATTCCAATACTACACGTTACATACATGTAACTGTCTCAAAATGATTAACTGTAAATTGATTATCTTAAGTTAAGCTTGATGCATGTCGTTGCAAATGGTATCTCTCCGTCCGATACTGCGCTTGGTCTTGGAAGTTTTAGAACATTGAGCGTAACGAAGGAAATCTGTGCACGCATGCATGCATGAAGAGTTGTATATCATCGAATTTGACACAATACTATTCCTTTTTGCTGATATACTAACTCGCCACTCATTTAAAAACTGAACAGCTCAGTGCATGCTCTGCCTCGAGAAATATGGCACGGATATGTTTCCGGCTTAACTCATTTTTTGAATCTTACGTTTTATGGTCGGCTCGAAAAGGTTGAAATATTTGTGACTACAAAAGGGGAACCATATGTAGCAGAGGGAGACCATGGGTGGTGACCATGGATGGTCCGGGGGGGACCGTCTGTATAGCACCATGGACGGTCCGGTCGGACCGGTTATAGCCCGGACCATTTACGGCGTGACAGTACAGAACCATTGTCCTGAATACAACCAAGCATCTTGTGAGGTATGTACACCTTCACTTGATTGGTAGATAGTAGTTACATATCCTTACATGTATGAGTGGACACTGCTATGACAGAGTACCTCACAAAAGATGGGTATGGAGTAGACACTACAGTGGTGGGAACCTAAGGCAGATACATGTACATGTAGGTTGGATTTCTAAGGACTACTTGTGAGGGAGGGGCTTGTACTGTGTGTTTTTGTGTGTGTATGTTTGTACGTGTGTGTACCTAAAGGTTAGTCTTACAACCACATGTACATGTATGTTGGATTCTACCAGAGATAATATATAGACTTGTGAGGGAGGGGCGTGCACCATCTGGTGTGTTTGTGTTTGTGGCACGCCTTTCGATTAGCTTTGCTTGTGAGTTTGGTCAGCATTTGATATATGGTTTTAGTTATGTTTGTGTGTGCCTAAAGGTTAGTTTTGCAGCTACATGTTGGACTTCTATTGACTACGTGCTGGGGAGGCACTTCTACCATCTGGTGTGTGTGTGTTTGTGTATGTGTCTAAACGTTAGTCTTGCAGCTACATGTACATGTACATGTATGTTTCTAAGTGAGGGGCTTGTCCATGTGATGTGTACAGTGGTAATATAATGCCTGCGGTTTTCTTATCTCACATCAAAGGGAACATCTTGGTCACTCATGTATTGGGCTTTATCTGTTTACCTGTACATGTAGGCACAAGCAGTGATTCTGTTATGTAATGGAAAAGCTTCGGGACACTCTTTGACCTGTGGAAACATGGGTTGATCTCAAAGTAATGTGCTCTTCCCTAGACCCCTATGGAAGAGCTTACAGCCACTCCCCTATACCTTAGCTGGACCGGGAGGGGTGGGCTTGGTGCCCCTCACGAACTGGAAATCGTGGATCCATCAATTAAATTGAATGTGCTCTCTTGTCAGGATCAGCAGAACAGCTGCCCTTACCCTGAAAGAGTCATCCCTCAAACACTTCCAAATTCTGATACCACACTCTTAGTTATTCCTAAGGCCACACCCATCATGTAACATATACCACCTTGCTGGCTGCAATCGGAGAACTACATTTCATCTGTAACACTACTGCTGCAAAATGGCTGTAAGTGTACACTGTTATTAATGACAACCTTATGCATTACCACACATTGCACATTAGCTGCTTAAGGTTTTTGCTGCCTCTATCATATATTTCTGTATCAGCATAATCTTTTATTAAAATGCTTGATCCTTGCACCCACAATGTATTACATGTTTGTGCTACTTTACTCATTTTTACATATATGTGATTACACATGACTTGTATACTAGGACCATGATACACCGAGCCTGATAATTGATATAGCAATTCTTCATTACTTAATTCTATGTTTTGAACCAACTTTTTCAAATCAGTTATTTTGCTTTGCAAACTCCTCGGTGATATCTTACATCCCTTGTGTACAGACAGTAACTTCTCATATTTAGTCAATAAACTGCTGGTATGAATTTCTTAATTTACCTGTATTTAATTTAAGTTTAAGGTCTCTTAATTTAGAACAATTTTAGCCTTCCGTTGTAAAGCTTGCTTTAAAATGCGTATATGCCTACTCCTGTGGTTGTTCATTTTCAGTTGCTGCTTAAGCATGCGATTTACTTTAGCCATTCTCTGCAACTCATCCTTCCTTTTAGCACAATTTTTACAATCAGTTCTTACATTAAGTGGGATATGTAAAGGTGGATTGCACATTTGAATTTACATTTATTTCTGTATTCAAAACTGGTGGATTACACAGTAACATCCTCAGCTGTGTCAATAGACACCATAAACTGCTCATTGAGAAACACCTCTACTTCAGCCCAACACCTTGTAAGATTTTTTAAAAATTTTTGACATTATTTTAATAATATGACGTATTGCCCACCGCAACACATCAGGTTTAGTGGTGACACTGCTTCCATCAGAGTTGATACAATGATACTTCTTGTATCTTATAAACGTTGAGATGCTATGTTAGTGTGGCTGTAAAACACTACCCCCTTTTGTATCATGGGTGCTTGCAGTTAATTCCATTCATTAATGTCATTCTTAAAATGGTCAAAAGGACTCCTCAAATTAACAACACTCTTCATTATCCATGCAACTACACGCATAACTGTTGATTTAATAAACATAGTAACATATTAAGACATGAAAAATAAGCTCACATTGCATACCGTAGGTATGTTACAAAAACATTCAAATCCAGCCAATAGAAATAAAATACCACCATCGAAAAGGGCGTAAAAAACAAAACTTTATGATATTCAAACCTAGCGCAGATGTTTAATACTTAAAAAGTTATCGTCTTTTGAAGAGCAAAAATTATCGTTAATTTTTGTCACGGACCTCAATGAGAGCCGTGCGACCCTTTCTGCGTATCGAGAAATCGCATGAAATTAGCACCACAACACTGTTAAACTTTCTGTGACAATAGAAAATGAGTTTTTCTATTGAATGCCTTTATGAAAAGATTAAACTCATAACTATAAGAGTGCACCATTGTTCAGAACAATAAAACCGCTTTGCACTTCGCAGCGCTACTGTTGTTTTTTACCATCCGTCTTTTGTGATGTCACCAGTGTCTCATGCCTTGGGTCCTCTACTGAAATAGAGAACAAAATGCTAGTTAATCAATACACAAGTGTAACAACTAAACAAGTTAAATAATCGTTGTAAATCAATAGATGTGAAAAGTATACCAAATGTCGGGCGTTATAACAGATTGTCTTGAACCTTTGTCAAACACAAGATAATAAATAGTAATAAGAGTCTAGATACTTTTCTAAGTGGTCTGAATCTTACATCTGGGTGTTTTGATACGTAAAAAATGTGCCATTTTTAGTAACGGTCAATACCGTCAAGACAAGAGTAGTGAATTTCAATACAGAATGCCGAAGACAGAGGAGCCTTCGTACTATTGGCAGTAACTAAGCAATTGCCATAAATGCCACGCCGTGAACCAACAGGAGGTCGCTACATCAGACATACGCGAAGAAGTGTTGAAAATTTCGACGCAAGAGTTAGGAACAAGATGGCGGTCAATTATTTGCAGAATTGTAAGCCATGACAAATTTTGATTAAGTTATAGAATTGGTCTGATTGATAAGAGCACTGCGCTAAATCAGAATCTCGTGATATGCAAGGTGCTGTTACTACATAAGTAGCAGAGTCTGAAAATTATCTAGCTAAAGAACCCACGGCAACGATAAGGTGCGTTTTATATAGAGCACCTCGTTAACACTCTACCTACTAGTACGTAAAAAAAAGGTTTTAAACATATCTTAGTAACATTAGGGCCTTTTAGGGCATATAAGTATGACGTCCGTCCCACTGACATAAAAGCTATTAGCTTTCACGATGATTGCGTACCTTAAACCTTATGAAGCCGTTCGTGGAGGCTTCGAGACGATTGCCCTCATATTTAAATGAGTAATGCATCTAGGTGTCCTTAATGCCTTCATATGGCAATGCGCTACAAAATTCTATAACCATCAAACCATACCCTTTTTTGACACGCCCACAACTTACTACTGCCAATCATTTCACCGTATACAACGAATAGCAAATGCTAGAACTCGAAACCAGCGCAAACAATCGATCGCCTCAAATCAATCCGGCCGGCAGGTCAAAAATTACGTCTATACGTTTCAATTTTTGGTACGGTAGTTACGTGATTTATCCAAGTACATGTACCAAACCATGGTGATTCCATCGGGACGCTTACCATCTGCTTGATCAAGACCAGTGGGCTTTAGCCGAGAAGGAAAAAGATAATATTTTATGTGCGTTACAAATGTATAATTTATGTATATAATTATACGTTTAATTGTGCTGCGATAAATCGTAATACTATATTTAGTAGCAATTACGCGAGGAGGGGGAAACCCTTGGGAAACCCCATGTAATAACACATCGAGGTAAGCCGTCTATCAGTATAGGAATGATCTGTTACATTAAACCATGATAAATCACGCATGCTGGCAATGGATTATGTACCGGCGAAATAATTTGTGGTGTTTGTTTCATGATTTTAAACGAAACTTGAACGAAGAAGCGCATGCCGAATGCTACATTAATTTGTGTATAGAATTGCTCTTAATGGCATGAAAATAAAGGTGTGTAAGACGCTATACAGCAAGTTTCCTACCAGCAAAATGGCGTTTCGCGTTTATCGATGGGTCGGTCGGCTGCTACACGCGAAACGCTAGTTTGGACTGGATTGTTGCGATTCTAACAGACGAATCATTTAAAACAAACGCTTATCAGTTCAGTGCACGTCACGCTACTGTGAATTTAATAGATCAGGAATGGTGTTCATGATTTCTAGGTTGCTGTCAGCTTCAAGGTTGATTATTGTGATACGAAACGTCGGGGGGAAGAAACACTGTTTATTAATTTGTAATAATTCTTACCAATGGACACAGGTACATGTGTAGCAACTTCGGTGAAGCACCCTCTCTGGATATGCCTCTGCTAAGTTCTTCGATATTTTTCCGTTCTACAGTTTCCATATTATTATCAAAAAATATCTACCGGTATTCTAGCAGTGGAAAGCGAAACACGTTTCACAACGTCTCTCGCGAAAAAATGGGGAATATTTCGAACTATGATCATATATATTATTGTATACATATATGATTTACTATAATATCTGTGCTGCGATCTTCATATACATCATTTTTAGTACAAATAATTTTTAGACACACAAAAACTCTGGCATATCATCTTAAAGTACTTAACTGGCAGACTTAGTGGTGAGATCATTAATCAGCAATTCATTGCACAATCTTGGGCTGCAATGCAATGCCAAGTATCACATCAATTCACTGAAGCAATTGCTCTACACAGTGACCGGATATGCACAGGTTATATAGTGTATGTAACTCATACACAATAAACTAAACAGAAAGAAAGCACCAGTGTCATTTAACCGATGATAGTATCACAGGTACAGCATGTTACTGGAATTTTGGCTTCCAAATTTTTGGTCATTAGACTAATGAAAAATTTGCCCCACTGATTAAAACAAAGTATGCAGGGTATTAACCCTTGTGATTCCCAGGGCATACTTAAATGTATCACAGTCCAGTGTACGTGATCGATCAGACATACATGTAAATAGAATAACTCTATTCTGTGTTTGAAGATGTGCGAGGCCTAGGGGTATGGTATGTACATGTAAACAAAGGCACACACACCCACCTCAGCTCTGTCACTTAGCATCATTGCTGGCATGTTTTCTGTTTTCAGCCACCTGAGCTGTTGACCCACTTGTCACACTCACTTCATGTAGAGTAATTGGAGTAAGCGGTGATGTGACAGTTATGTCAAAAGCTGCAGGTTTTCCCAGAACCCAATTGGAAACAAGCACATGAGCCAATCCACTTCCAACTTCCATTTGGCCACCAATACCAGCAAAGACTAATCTCGAAGCCTATTGTGGTATGAGACCACATCGCCAGTCAAAAGATTATCACATTAAGTGGGTATGTGATGTGTTTCCAATCCTGAACTTCATCTGCATGTAAAGATTTAATATTAGTGTCTGATGTACATGTACAGCTGTAGACTGCTAGTATAATGTGCCCTTCAATTAAATTTAATTGCTGTCCCACTACCCCCATTCCAAAATTATGACTTGAAGACATCCAATAGTGTACTGCTTTCTAGTGCCCACCAAAGTGTTTAAAACAAAGTTTAAAATTGTGCTGGTCCTTTTAAACGCTTAAAGCAAAGAATTTTTAATTATATATCCAAGGGAAATGAAGGGTGCAATTCTTGAGACAAGGAGCTAGGTTTGACAAAGTAAGTACTTGAACTTGATTGACAGCTAGCTCATCATTTGTATGATAGTTGGGTAGTTTAGCTCTTCATTGGTATTGAGCTGGATGTACTATATTTTTCCTTATCACATCTTTCCCCTTCCCTTTTCAATTCCTAAGTCACTTTCTCTAATGGAATGATTATTATTTGTGTAAATACAATCATGTACGTGCGGATCAATTTGTATGAATGCAATTAAATTTCATCCATGTATTCATCTGTTTGCTTTGCATATAGTCATTGTGATTCTGGGTGCTGCTGCCTTCATAACACCATGAGTGACTACTGCCCACTGCTAGAACAGGTTTTGATACCTCTGACTGTCAGCTTAAATGCTGGAATTGCTGAACTCATTGAAGCATCCGGTGTCATTGTCTCCATTGTGTCTTCTATTTTAGAGTCGTTTTCCACTCAATCTAGCAAGAAACTAGTCCAAAGCTTGCGGCCTAAAGTGTACAAATGCTTAGAGTTCTCTGAGCAGTACAGACATGCATGCATTGAGATGGCTGCAATAGGAGCACATGAGAATACCATTACGACGATTAAGGAACAGCTTGTCGATGGTAATGTAATCCATCTGCGTGCCTATGTCAACAAAATGAGAGAGGCCCTTCAGGTGTGCGATATCTGTCTCATTGAATTTAAAAGTTCATTTGAACTTACAAAGCTAGGCATAAGAGATGCTACTGCCACTACACAACACAAATTAACTGTTGCACAAACTGGGAAGAAGGATTCAACCATTGCCGCAAGTATCGGAGGAGCTACCATGGCTTTGGGGTTCTTTTTTGGCATTCCATTAACATTTGTTGCCCCTCCTGTTGGTGTGTCCATGCTTTTAATTGGTGCTGCAGGCACAACGACCTTAGTGGGAGGAATGGTAGGACTTGGTGTTCATGGCTTTAATAAGAAGCAAGAAGATGAAATTTTGGTGCAGATCCAAGCTCTTAATGAATCTCTTAATAATTCAAAACAAGCTGCCGATAAACTTGAAGTGACTATGTCCACATGCCTTGCTGCAATAGATCATATTGATCATTGCCGAGGAAGTGTGGAGCGAAGGCAGAAAATTGCAGCTAGTACTAAGTGGCAGATAGAATATTTTTTGAACTCTATTCTCCAAGAACTTAGACAAATTCACACATTGAATTCTTTGTGACCTTGTATATAAATGTAAACAGTTATCTTAGTACAGATATGTATGTATTCTTCTTTTATGTGCATTATATTTGCTGCTTGTAAAATCACCAGGTCAATCAATGACTAGTCCTCTTGGTGGCTATCCCCATTGTTGTATTCAATATGACTTAATCATTGTCAGTAGCATGTTACAATTACTTAATATTATTGCAATAGCTGGCTGCAGAAGTAATTCTTGATGGCACGTAACTCATAGTGCATCTTTTAAAATGTGTGAACTGCGTGCTGTTGTCTGCATGTTGAATACTTATTGGCTAACAGTTAAGTGGGTTCCAAAAAACATGGCAATACAGTACACTTAAATGTAAACAATACAGCCAATGAATTATGTGCATTTGAAATGTGTTCAGTATGGCAATAATTGATAATAATAAAAGTCTTACTGATGGGTTCTGTCAAACAATTTAGTTTGTACATCTTATCAGGATGCTTTAATTTCGCGAAGTTCTGACATTCTAACTGAATGCATGTAAAAATATCATTATTTACTTGTCATAGAGGGAGGAGTGAACGGAAGATGGTAGGAGAGAAAAGAGGGTAGAGGGAAATGAGGGAGGAAGGAAAGGAGGGAGGAGGGAAATGGAGGGAAGGAGGATGCCCAGTGCTATATTGCAATGATTCATTTTCACTTTAATCATCACTGGATTTATTTTACACTAGCTAGGGTGATGCTAAACACACAATTGAAAATAAAGTTCCAACACTATATGTATAATCACACATGCATGTACTCCAAATATGAATGTTCAAACATTCAGCACTACAGCATCAATAGCACTCAATACAGCACTGCTTTTCAAAATGCCAACATGGTTAGCACCTGGAAAGGTACGGCTTGTAAATGGAGACGTTTGAGACTTCCAATTTAGGCACACTTGTGAGCTCAGCAGGTTAACTGTCCCATCGCCATCTCCGTTCACTATTTGTGGAGCTGTGTTAGGGAATCCACTGTTATAGATAAACTTCTGGGGTGTTTGAACTCCTGTTCCATAGAAGCAGTGAACAGGTACATTGGGTGCAGGAAAGCCTGCATTGATTGCAGTAATGCCAGTATAAATGCTGTACCCTTGAGGGTAGCCAATGTCGGTATACAGAGCTGCAAAATCATTCGCGGTGTAGCTACGCTTTGGTGTAGTGACAAGTACAGTGTTTCCCCACACAGATGGCTTAGGAAGCAGCAATGCAGTACTTGGAAATGTGCGAGCAGAATTCCTGAATAGAATGTCCAAATTTGATGGAAAGTTACAAATGTCACTGATTTGTAGCAACTCGCTGGGAGTATATCCCGATATGAGTAATTTCAATACTATACCACCACCAGACCACGCCCCTGCTATAGGGATGAAAGCATTGATGTATGTGTTCTTCCACTGCTGAGTGACAACATTGTTTAGAAAGTACAGCGAGACAGGACCTCCCATGCTGTGTGCTACTATGGTAACCTTCCTGTTCCCACCAGCAGCATACATAGTTTGGATCAGTGATTTGACGTTGGCATAATAGCCACTCGCTTGTAGCTCAGCTGTAGCACGTGAGATGAAACATTATATATGTATGACAGTATAGCGGTGGCAGAGTATGACCATAATTACTATACATGTATTCATACCTGGTGACAGCCTCCAGTCATACGGAGCGGCTCGTATGGTGCTGCCTCTTTTGTATCCAAGACCAGCGTAATGTCGTACCATAGTACTGAAGTATGCTCCCAATGGCAGCTGCAGGGAGCAGCTTGTCTCTAGGGGGTTAGCCACCAGGTATTCTACTTTGCAGGTGTCACCAAAACCAGACGCTTTTATTCCAAGACCTGATTGATTTTGGAAGCTTCTTGTTCCCGAGTTATACACCAACCTTTATACAAATTGACATGTATACATTTCCTGAACAGCGCACAAAATACAGTTACCTAAATCTATTGTAAAAGTATGTGCGTTCAAACCCCAAGCAGTATAATATATATATGCAAGTGAGAGATAAGAGATTGCCATTTCCTTCCACTATATACACATGTACATGTATGACGTTCAGCATGTGTAAATGATGTGTGAAACATTCATGCCCCTCCAAACTGTTAGTGCTAGAGACACAATCGGAATTAAGGATTATAACTAAATGACGATCAATAGGCATCCGTTTATACACAGATGGAAATTAAATTTGTAAGACGTGTCAAAACCACAGCCTAACAGTATGCGAAAAATGGGCTAGAGCTAGCGACACTACATGCTTGAATTGTCACTTCCGCGAACGATTGTTTTGACCCAGCTATACAAAACACTAGTTAAAAATTAAACCAACCGATTCATACTTGTAAATTCATTTACATCATGAAGTGGGGGAGGGGGGGGGGGGGGGGGGTACGTGTATGTGGTAATAAAATAATATTTTTAAAACACGGTTGTTTGCGCTCGTAGAAATGTTGGAAAGCAATATTGAAAATTACTTGGGTCTTCCCATAGCAACCACCCCGACAACGTAATGACCTTTGGAATTTGCAGCTACCAACAAATGTAACAAACGTGATAAACAGCAGAACATACGCCAATGACCTTCACTCTTTGCACCTTTAGCAATCACGTACTCGGTGTACATTTCTGCATTCATTGTATTGTGCCCTGGGACTCAAAGCGGACCGCTTGAAACTGATATGTCGCAGCAGGTGCAGTATATTCGCCAAACGGCGCAAAAAAGGCCAAAAGCCCGCTTGTCAGTAAGGCTTGAAACCGGTTGTTCCGGAGCTCCGGTTAACCGGTTAACCGGCGGTTAACCGATTGCGAGAATCAAATAACCGCCTCAACTGGTTATATTTCGGCAAAATAACCGCTTCAACCGGTTGTTAGAAATTTTGAACAACCTCAACCTACCGGTTGGTATTTTATTATATAGACGAGTTACGCGCGCCTTACATCTCGATCGAGAGCGAACAACGGAGGGCGGTGATCCATCTCACGTGGTACATATTTATACATGTAGCAACTTTATTATATAATTATAGCAACAACTCGTAATGGTGCATGAGTCCGCGCGTGCGCACTGCGTGTCGTACGCGGCGAGATCAGGTACGTGCTTTGGAGTACGCCGTGGACCATATCATCTTACTTGCCATGTGACAAAGCCCGAGGTAGTGCTTGTTTAGCTTTTGGCCATCAAATTGCATAAATAATTGATAATTAATTTTTAAACCGGAAATTACCGGTTGTTTTGAAATGAACAACCTTATAACCGACCGGTTATTTTTTAAGCAATCACCTTAACCGACCGGTTTTTTATATTTTAATAACCTGTTACAACCGGTTTTTTCTAAACTAACAGGTTTCAAGCCTTACTTGTCAGGTAAAGTTAAGTCCTTAAAGAACCCTTATCATCTTTTCTGAAATCGAGAACTTTAATTCTGGGGAAGTTGTGTGTCGCCAAACAATGGCATTTCAGTTTACACGCGTATGTACATGTATAGTCATGCCGTGTACGAATGTACGATATACACATGTACATGTAGGGCCTACGGGGGGGAACGAAACAATTAAAGTTACTGCTTTCTCTTTTTTGGTGGTGATATGCGAGGTGCAGTGTGAAGAGTTAAAAAGTGTTGCTTGACTATGCACAGTAGTCTTTGAACCTAGCTTGTCGTGCATGGTGTTGTAACTTAACTCTGCCTCCTGTAGGGACTTTGGCAACGCAATCATCATGCAGGGGAACTGTTGGGGACCACATGCCTAAGAACATCAGTTGCCATATTTACTTCACTTCTTGTAGGTGAACTGGTGCATTCATGACCAACAAATGCACCAGTTCTCATCCCTGCCACAGGAAGGGTACCAAGGCATCATTTAGCAGTAATTGAAATCAGAAGCTGGCCGCAAGGAAGCTGGAGCCATTGGAACTGCTGAGTGACAGCATGCATGGGCACAAAACAGTACTTGAGACTTTAAGGCATGGCAGCTCAATTGGATCTCCAAGCACAAAGGGCATTCCAGCTTGCTTAGGCAAGACAAATTGTCAGTTGCTACTGGTGGCGGGATCAGTTACAGTAGCTGATGCAATGACCTGAATATGTTTGATCAGTGTGCCTGGCCAGACACATGGGCAGGCGCCCCCAGCACCAGCATTTCTGGAAATGGGGACAGAGGGGGGGAGGGGGGGGGGGGCACGATAGGGCAAGGGGGAGCCATTTGACAGCTGAATGCGACTATGGGGGGGGGGGGGGGGCTGAATACTTTAGCTTTTATTAGAAGTCGAGGGGGGGGGGGGGGGGGAGGGGAGCCATGAGACACCATTTTGGCAAATGGACTTCAACATTCTCCCCCCTTTGCTGGTCTTATGAAAGTGATAAAAAATCTGATTTGTACATTTCAACATGCATAATTATATATGAACCTTATTTCTTACTAGCTTTGTGAGCATACCACTGAAATGGGACAATGTGCTTCTTATAGGGACACCTATGCTACAGGCTTGGATGACCCTGTCTATAGTCATCTTGCTAACGCATTCAGGGTGCGTGGCAGTACAATCATCGTTTATATTTATTGCAAGTGCTTGCTGCAAAGTTTCGGCCGGCAAGTTCCTTGCACTTATAAAACTGTGCATGCATGTATACATGCATTTGCCACAATGATCTATCACCCACCTCCCGCAAACCCTGCAATGTATAGTAAGCTGATGGATGTGGTAATCCATTTGGCTGCATGTGCTAGTATAGTGTGGCGGAACGGGGTCAAATATGCAACAACTACAGTACGTCGTTCTCACATTGACAATCAGTTAGATTTGTGGACTTAAATCTTCTCTTTAATATTTAGTATTTCTCACCTTTTGGTTTTGCGCGCCTTGCCTGCTGTATGTGAAACTCTAATAGTAGGTTTCTAAATGGTGCGCACATAACTATCAAAGCGAGCTTGCGCATTGTCATCTTGCGTTAGAAAACTGGTGCGACAATGTGTGTTCTGTTAGGAAAGCGATAGAGTATGTGGGTGCTACGTATAAATATGACAACATTGACAAGAGAGTTGTATTCGGCAAGAAACGTTTCTCGAAACGTATATCACAAAATGGTAGCGATAATGAGCTCATTAAACATTGATTAGATTGAGGGATTTTAGGACCTTAGTTTCTAATCCGAAACATCCGTGAAAAATAGCGCCGGTGTCACAGGCATACGGGTCCCCACCCATTTTGGGTCCGGGGGGATCCACATGCCTAGGCAACTGGGTCCCCCCCGGACCCAGTTGCCTAGGCATGTGGGTCCCCCCGGACCCACCGGACCTAGATGCCTAGATGTAAAAAATTAATTATCCCGGGCAACCTGGTCCCCCCCGGACCCTGCAGCTGCCTGTTAGCAAAATATAAACATTTTAGAGAATGCATATATATATATGCTTCGTGACCATAGGCGTCCGTCGATGAGACGCAAGGGGGAGGGGGTGGGAGGTGGGCGTATGCCCACCTTCCCCCCCCCCCCCCTGCCCTGCGTACCCCAACTAATTAATATTCATAGCATTATACCGGTTAACAATCGATTAATATTGCATTGAGTACCTACTTTGTTATTGAACAGCACAACAATCGCTATGCATGGGGACTACGAGGGATTCCCCGTCCATTGTGCATTGAGTGTCTATTTGCATCCGAACTGGGAACAGGTGTGCACACTTTACTGCATAACTTCCTCATTGTCTTACACAACTAAGGAAGATCAGATTAGGTCAAGGTTTTTATATAACATAGCTTTAATATTATTTGAAATTATTAAGTCCTTATGGTGATTTGAGGGCTTCATGTAAGAGTTGTTTGTGAAGAATTTCAACCAGAAAACCAGACTTAACTCTCCTTGTATGTAATTACCAGATGGAATGTAATTTTCAAAGTTCAAGTTAACATTTGCATTACACTATCACATGACAACATTGGTAATATGTGGTTTTAATTTATAGTTTATTTATGACTAATTTAACTAGGATTAAGTAAAGTGTGAACACACGTTCACACTTTACTTTTATTGGCACTTTAAATTGAATTTTGCATCAGGGGAACATGATATGAAATAGTAAATCACAGTGATGATAGAGGGCATTAAGACCTATGTACCTCATCTTGAATCATCTTAATTAGATTAGTGTATACAAAGCACTGATGCTTTTTTGGTACAGTGTGCACACCTGTGCACACTGTACCATGCACCATGTTGTGTGGTACGGATAATTGCTGACAATTTTTATCTTGACATTTGTATCAGTGGTTATTGTTGTCAATCATTATGTAAGGAAACACTACTGTATATAATAGGAGAAAATTGCATAAGCCAAAATGCACTTAACAGTGTTGCTACTTGCTAATCATTTGCCGCAGATCCAACACTCTGCATAGCTGTCTGCCTCTTCTTATTTGCAGGTACATGTAAAAAACCTTTATATCAGACACCTAAGCTTTGAAGCAGGGAACAGGTACACTGCAGAAGCTTCCTTCCTTCTGACTTCCCAGGTTCACAAGGGGATTGGGCCACACCTCCATCATGTCACTGATTCTGCCATGCACACATCCTGCAGCGGCTACTGTTACATATGACTAGTTCATGCTCGACATCTGCTTCAGCCTGAATCACCCATGTAGCCCTGGCTTTAAATTCCTCACGGCCTCCTTCTCATCTGAGTCTATAGGCACTCTTCTTCACTGGCTTCATTAGAAACTACATATATACGCTCTGTTCAACTGCCCTACCTACATGTCTTGTCCATTCTCACTAGTCTGGCACATCGTCACTGGGGACTCATTGTAAATCCATTGCCACGCCCTCCTTTGTCCGTGTACCGTACCGCTGCCTTGTTGCGATTGTATACTCACGCCTATACGTGTAAAGGCGTTATAAAAAGCCATAGGTATATCCCTATACTACTTCGAAACACTTCCTGTAATACCAGTTGTCTGCTGAAAATTCTGCACAGATTTCTTAACGTCCTAGAAGGTCTGTAGCTTGCCGAGTTTTACAACGCTTAAAATTAAGCCTGAAAAGGTCCTGGCTCCTCCTCTATAGGTACAAAAGGGTCCTGGATCCGATCCTCAATGGTTTTAAGTGGATGCCCAATACCTTCATTGATTGGTATTGTTTAAAAAGTAACCTAGCATAAACGCATGTAATACTGCGCGCGCGCGAGAGCTGATTTTGAACCAACTTTGAGATTAGTAAATTAAATACTGAACCTGTTATTAAATTACTATTTTTATCATTGGCCACTCATCCACAAGTCTTTTTGTGCATAATATGTAAAAATCTAGAACACTGCTCATCTGTATCAAATAGTGCAGTGCGTACAGTGTGCACAGGTGTTCACACGGGCGCAAATAGACATTGAGTGGTATATGCCGTTCAATAACGATGGCTTGCTTGTGACTTCAAAACTGTGCACTTCTCGCGTGGGAGGACTGGTTGATGTAATAATCTACGTTGCCTACGGAGCCCTGGATACAAATGAGCGGAAGCCTATGTTTTGACTGATGTATGTGCAGACTGATGCAGTGAAGAAAGTTTTCTAGCGTGTCTCAAAATTACATTGCGATCGACAGGTCAACCATTATGTCCTGTATGATACGAAGAAACAGTTGTGTACTACTTGAACATGACCCATTCATTATTTCAATTGGGTATATTATAACAATAATTACACAATAATAAAACACTAAATAATGATTACTTATTAAACAGACTACTACAAGTACATGTACCTAAGCCTAACTAATGTTTCAGACATAGGATACTCAAATGATTAGGGCAGACTTCCTATAGCTCTTGCTGTGCTACGAGCTACATGTAATATACTGAAGTCTTCGGCAGTGACGTCGACCTTACTTTTCGGCATAGAAAGACAGATGGCAAGCCGAGTGGTTGTTACAAAGTGTAACGGCTGACGGACGCTAACGTACCGTTGAGAAAGTAACAACAAATGTGTCTATCGTATCAAAACCGGCCGGTGCCAGTAAATAAAACGCATCAGGAAACTCGGTCCCCCCCCCCCCCCCCCCCCCCCCCTCCGCCCCCCTACCCGGACCAAGATGCCTGGATGTACAAATAATTACCCGGACCCATATGCCTAGGCATTTGGGTCCGGGGGGTTGCCTAGGCATATGGGTCCCCCCGAACCCAAAATAGGGGGGGAAACCACATGCCTGTGACACCGGCGAAGTTTTTTTATTTATTTATCTAGTACAGTATCTGGAGCTCTGCATGGTTATTCATGTGGTTGACATTTACCCCGGCAAGATCTTCTATACTTACGCTAAGTCTTGCACAGCAGAAGCTGTATTGGTGCACAGGTCGACGCCCACCCACACTCCTTCCCAAAAGCATAGATCGAGCGGTTCTTTACACGGCTGCTGTTTCTTGAATAGCTGCGACCCCTCTATTCCCGGGACTGACGGACACAATGGAGGGGGGAAAATGGAAACGTACCGGACAAAAGCTCTGAACACTTACCAATCAAAATCGGCGAATGTGCTTCTGCAAAGGTGACACTGAACGCGATCACCACCGTGGCTGCCGCGATCATATTGCTGGCCACGAGACGAGGCATTCGGAGGTTATTTTATTAGTCTCGGATAGTCTAATGATCGCATGCAGGGGGAGATTATCTTTTATACAGAATTGATCAATGAATATTTGTCGATCCAATTATTGGTGAATGGACCGTTTGCATGAAAGTTCGGAAGTACATGTACGATAAACATTACGTCCGGAGTAAAAACCACAGCGGTTGCATTGCTATAGCTAGAGACATCGTGTCACGTTCGCGGACCTTTGCGTAGTAAAATTGCAATGCTCGGAGTCATTCCAATCCTTCCCGCTCTGCGGACAGTGAACCTTCGGCCGATCCAGTTACTGGTCAAACTATGCTGCCAACAGTAAGCTTGACAGAGCCTGACATACCCGGAGCCTTTTAAAATGGATGGCTTTAAAAAGGTTCTGGGTATGTCAACGCGGTCAAACTTACTGTTGGCAGCATCGTTTGATCCGAGCCTCAGCGGGAAGGAATGACTCAGAGCATTGCCATTTTATTACGAGAAGGTCCGCGAACGTGACACGATGTCTCTAGGCAACCACTGTGGTTTTTACTCCAGACGTACTTCCGATCTTTCATGCAAAGGGTCCATTTCAACGTTTGTGTGGGGGTGGGGTGGAGGGGAAGAGCCTCCATATTGTGTGTGACAAATGTTGCATTGTACCTGCCACTCCACTATTTAGCATGTGTGTCCAATCCAGTATTAATAATTATAGTCATCGTTTCGTGTGCAAATCATGATGTACATGTACATGTCTCATTAGATCACGTTTTTGATATTGCCGGTTCCTCAATGCTGTCATCGGAGGCCCTTACTTAAGGCTTTTTACTCCCTACGTGCACGGTGCACCTCTGTCTGCCCCATGCAAAGCGACGAGCACACTGCTCCGCTCATGTACCACGCCCCTAATACCCCCTATTCAACCTTCCTGTTGTTTCCGCTACATAAAGGCAGTAGTAAACAATTCTATAGCAGCATTAATTGCAGCCTGTCATGCGTTCCTTCGAGGGCTGCCGAAAGCCAGGCTAAGGTCTGGCCTGATTGAGGCCAGCTGGCCTGTACATGTGGATAAATTTCCAGTTCACAGCGTCTTTTTCTACTAGCAAATGCTATACGATTAGGGTGCATGTGTAACCTCCCCTGAATAATGAAAATCGATTTTTCCGAATACTTTTAAAACACTAATCGATTTTTCAGGTTTTTCTGGATCTGAAAATCGATTTTTCCGAATACTTGAAAAAAGAAAATCGATTTTTCCGAATAGGTTTTGACAATTTGCCAGCCGAATACCTAGGTTATTCAGGTTTTCTGCTCATTGAGCCACCTAAATGTACACATCACACCAGTGACCCTCCTACAGCTACCCACATCACACCAGATACCCTCAGCACACAAACACACCTACCCCATAACACCAGATGCCCTCAGCACACAAACACACCTACCCCATCACACCAGAAGCCTTCAGCACACAAACACACCTACCCCCATCACACCAGATGCCCTCATGAGGCACACAACCATAGCTACCTCCATCACACCAGACACCTTACTACAACTAACCACATTACACCAGATCAGTACCCTCAGCATGCATCCACAGCTACCCACATCACACCAGATGCACTCAGCACACAACCACAGCTTCCTACATAGGCCTAAATCACTTGGCCTAACCACATACCTAGTTGGGCGTGTCCCGACATGGCCACGCTGAGCTTTACCAGTACCTACAGTCTACAGATGTACACATCGCACTTGATGCCAACAGAATATATAGAACCACAGATGACGTTTACGCACCAACAGCCATGCAGCCTCCATTTCACCATCGCGAGTTTTGAAAATACTAGGAACTAAGTAGGCCTTAGTACGATCGCGGCAATATCAGCTCAGAGAGATTGATGCAAAAAGCCAGCTGGTTCGAAATACACTAAGCGAACTGACTTTGATATGTAGCTGGAGCTGTCCGTCGTCATGACACGTGAAGAGGGAGATCTCTTTTGGCTACATGTAGTTCGAATTACTGCCCGTAATACATGTATTTGATCTTGTCCCCACGTATATATTTATAGTAACAACAGTGACGTTATTTAGAAGTAATTATTGTATCGTAAACGCGTATCCGGATATGGTCATAAAAATGTATTCGAATAATGGGCGAATTGTCGATGCGGACGACGAATACCTAAGTACCTCCGAATGGAGATTCACAAACCGGTTATTTCGAATAGAACAAATCCAATAATCGATTTTTCCGAGTAATGCTAAATTACTATTCGAACGGATAGGTTTTTGCGAATATCCGAATAACCCGAATAACCTGATAACCGGTTACACACCCTATAATACGATCATGCAATGAAATGAAAGATCATCTTTAGATGATTTGCATGGGGATGGGGCTGACATAACTTTAATTTGTACATGTACATATCGTGACAACATGTTACTGCATTAGACAGGAAATGCATGTTTGTGTTACCCATGCCTGCAGAGGCGTTGTGACAACTTAGGCCGAAATGGACTCTTTGTATCTGCATGTATTTGGGTGTTCTAGTTTAACTTTCAATTTGCATGCATATAGTAAAAGAAAAGAGCACATGGGAATTACAAGTTATTCATCTCTATGTGCAATCTGCAATCTGCAAACCATAACTGAATAGATGCAGGTTTTGGGAAAAGGTAGGTCTATGTGATGACAACACACTTCATTTTCCTTACTTTCTCAAATCAGCTTACAAGAATATAAACAGCTGGCATAATTTTGGTACTAACATGTTTTCACGCACTGAAATAAATAGCTCCACTCAATAATAACAATCAGCTTCTGTGGTAAATTGTTTCGTACAGTTACTCTTTAGATCATACACCAAATCACATAGTGAGATTTGATGCTAAATTATTCCAATTATGCTATTCTACTTAGCTACTTTATTGACAACATCAATAGTATGTCCATGCAAGTGAAAACTGAATATCATTTTTAACGATTTCATGCTAGCTGCCTTGCATTTATTTTCTTTGAAATAACCAAGCTTGGTTCACCTTTGAGTGGCATGGGTGATACTTTCCATGCTGAATTGCAGAAGACTGGCCTGGAAGGAGCTTGAAAACCCAAGGCTCTCACCAAACACAAGTTGCTATGAGGCTGCCCCTTCTGATATTGGAAGTTTTCAGCATTCAAGTGGTGCAGCAGAACAATAGTAGTTTCAGTAAGCCTCTAATTACAACATTGTGAGGTCACCAAATAGTGAAGGTGATCATGCTGGGGCGTGATGCCACCATCAAACTAGGCTTCGATCAATATATCAACATCAAGGAGAGACCTTGTTTGGTTTTGCCAATTTCTCAGGATCTCAATTCAGAAACTGCCTTCAAGGAGTTGTAGCCCAGCAAACCACGTAGGCTTGATTTCTGTATCAGCATGTGTACATTCTATTTTTGTACAGCAGTTATATAAAATACATGATTGTATTATTAGTATGTGTTATGTACATATTCTTTTCATATAGACGCACTTACGGTGGAGTATAGAATCGTCGCTATGAAGTAGTATTAACTTACGTGACGTTATGCAAGGTACCACCTATACATGATCAGGGGCGGATGCAGGATTTTGGCGAGGGGGGGTTTCCATATGAATAATTAATGAAGGGGGTGGGCGCGCGCGAAGCAAGCGAAAAATTTTTGCAGTGCACATTCGAATTTTTCTACAGATTTTATTGGAAACTAAGGCAATCAGCACTAATAAATGTGTGCCACTCTGGTTTCCAGGCTATTGTGGTTCTACGGATTTAATGGCTGTGTTGGTACATGCATGCACTTTTCTTTGCTATTTGAGCCACTTAAACTTTACCATCACACAGATGACCTACTTCAAGCAGTGAACCGTATGACATTGGCGCGCGAAAATATTTTTTGTACACATCCCAATTTTTCACAGATTGTACATGTAGAAACGGAGGCAATTATAACCAATAAATGCGTGCCACGTACTCCGTTACGTTCTGGTTCCCAGGCTATTGTGGTTTTTAAAGGGCTGCAGATCTGCATTCGCCATTGTACGTTAAAATTTACCATCATCTCTAAAAGCTTGTAGCAAGGTGCATTCAACTTTGATGGGTACTAGTACTAGCGCACCAATCAAAATAACTGCGGAAAGAATCGCTCTATTACGACCACGGGTTAGCATTGTGGAATTAATTTAGATTTACGTATACGTATAAATACCAGCCTACTACATATCTCGCAGTTTACAGAACTAAAGTACTAACTAATGAATAAGCAATAAGAATACGCTATTTAGCAACTTCACGGTGAACTCTCCGTAGAAATGTATAGCTCACGTGCGCCGATCATACGCTAATTATTCATTATAATTATATTCATATTCAGGTTCGAGGGGGGGGTCAGTTCCAACCCCTGGAACACCCCCCTGTATCCGCCACTGAGTCATGTATATCCCATACTGACAACTAGTACATTTGGCTGGTCGGTCGGAGATACGGTCCGCTGTTAGATCTCAAAAATATAGACCGTTGTTCGATCCCAAAAATAAAATCAATGCTAGTTCGCAGAAATTGGGTGTTGTACTATGGAACGGCAAGTAGGACAAAATTAAATATCACAACGATCATAACGGATCCTTAACTAGGTACTTGGCGTTAGTGGGTCCGTAAATACGGCTATGATCTACTGAAATTAAAACTACGTCGAAAACTAAACACGTATTTCGTGAAAATATACCAAACAAGCCAAAAAAACGTGTTCTATTATCTGCGCGGTTATATAATAGTCCGACTACATAGCTTGATTTAGTGAGCCAATTAGTTGTACAATGCAACACCATTGCCTAATTCGAGCAGGTTCCGGTTTTTTTTTTTTTGACGCATTCAATTCGTAGTTTAATTTTGGGAATGTATTTTGACTCTGATTGTGAACCACCTAACACGGGATAACTATTGTTATTTGCACGGGCTGAAGACGCAACACAAAGGGGGGCGCTTTAATTTGTCCTAGCCGAATTATTGTGCACACATATATAAATATAATAATAATATATATTATTATTATAAACTGTATATATGTATGGAGTTGTGTAATGAGGGTGCTTGTGCAGTATTATTGCTCAGGGTTGTCATTTCTCACTGGGGTATTGACGTGGTTGGGTCGTGTGTTCAGTCCTTTACAGAAGACATACAGATGTACATCAACTCTACCCACCTGAACTTGCTAAAAGTAGGTTTTTAATACGTATAAATGTGTAATTCCTTATTTCCTTACCTCCTGTCTACAAATCCAACATTTTATTCCATTTCCCAATTTTTTGATATCCTGTAGAATTGCAGCTGACAAAACTGTAGATAATATTTAGATCTGCATGGCTATATTACTTGCTGTAACCAGATCTCAAGAGTTTCAACACACACGAGTCAAATAATTACTTGCAAACATGATACATACATATATCTGAATCCTCCACCCACCCACCACCTCAGGAGTGAAAGAAGGGAGGAGGAGGGAACAAAAGAAAGGACTAGGAAAGGTGGGACGATGGAGAAGCTAATAGAGGAGGAAGGATGGATTGGAAGGGGGAGGGATAGGAGGGAGAGGGAGGAAGGAAAAGACGGAGGAGGGAAAGGATGAAGAATGGAAAGGAAGGAGGGAGAAGGGGCAGGAGGGAGGAGGGAAAGGAGGGAGGAGGGAAAGGAGGGAGGAGGGAAAGGAGGGAGGAGGGAAAGGAGGGAGGAGGGAGAGGGAGGAGGGAAAGGAGGGAGGAGGAAAAGGAGGGAGGAGGGAAAGGAGGGAGGAGGGAAAGGAGGGAGGAGGGAAAGGAGGGAGGAGGGAAAGGAGGGAGGAGGGAAAGGAGGGAGGAGGGAAAGGAGGGAGGAGGGAAAGGAGGGAGGAGGGAAAGGAGGGAGGAGGGAAAGGAGGGAGGAGGGAAAGGAGGGAGGAGGGAAAGGAGGGAGGAGGGAAAGGAGGCAGGAGGGAAAGGAGGGAGGAGGGAAAGGAGGGAGGAGGGAAAGGAGGGAGGAGGGAAAGGAGGGAGGAGGGAAAGGAGGGAGGAGGGAAAGGAGGGAGGAGGGAAAGGAGGGAGGAGGGAAAGGAGGGAGGAGGGAAAGGAGGGAGGAGGGAAAGGAGGGAGGAGGGAAAGGAGGGAGGAGGGAAAGGAGGGAGGAGGGAAAGGAGGGAGGAGGGAAAGGAGGGAGGAGGGAAAGGAGGGAGGAGGGAGAGGGAGGAGGGAAAGGAGGGAGGAGGGAAAGGAGGGAGGAGGAAAAGGAGGGAGGAGGGAAAGGAGGGAGGAGGGAAAGGAGGGAGGAGGGAAAGGAGGGAGGGGGGAAAGGAGGGAGGAGGGAAAGGAGGGAGGAGGGAAAGGAGGGAGGAGGGAAAGGAGGGAGGAGGGAAAGGAGGGAGGAGGGAATGGAGGGAGGAGAGAAAGGAGGGAGGAGGGAAAGGAGGTAGGAGGGAAAGGAGGGAAGAGCAAAATGGAGAGAAATAGTACACGCAGGGTTATATGGCAATAATTCGTTTTCACTTTTATAATCACTGGATGTATTTTTACACTTGATGCTAAATATTATTACAATTGAGACGAAATACAGTTGCTACTCATACTCCAAAGATGAATGTTCAGAAATTCTGCACTACAGCATCAATAGCACTCAATACACTCAGCACTTTTGCAAATTGCCAACATGGTCATTACCTGGAAGGGTACTGCTTGTAAATGGAGACTGTTGAGATTTCCAAACTTAGGCACACTTGTGAGCTCAGCAGGTTAACTGTCCCATCGCCATCTCCATTCACTATTTGAGGGGCTGTGTTAGGGAATCCATTGTTATAGATAAACTTCTAGGGTGTTTGAACTCCTGTTCTTTGAAAGCAGTAAACAGGTAAATTGGATGCAGGAAAACCTGCATTGATTGCAGTTATGCCAGTATAAATGCTGTTCCCTTGAGTTTAGCCAATGTCGGTATACAGAGCTGCATAATTATTAGTGGCTTAGCTATGCTTTTGTGTAGTGACAAGTACAGTGTTTCCACTGCACAGAAGGCTTAGGAGGCAACAATGCAGTACTTGGAAATGTGTGAGCAGCACTCCTGAATTATCATATCCAAATCTGATGTAAAATCACAAATGTCATTGATTTGTAGCAACTTGTTGGGTGTATATCCAGATACGAGTAATTTCACTAGTAAACCACCACCAGACCACGCCCCTGCTATAGGGATGAAGCGTTGAAGTGTTCTTCCACTGCTGAGAGACAGCATTGTTTAGGAAGTAGACCCAGACCAGACCTCCCATGCTATGGACTACTATGATACTTCTTATTTCCACCAGCTGCATACATAGTTTGGCATAATAGCCACTCGTTTGTATCTGATGAAAACTGTTTACAATACAATGATATTATACAGATCAGGCTACACTACTTCCTGTAACTAGACCTGAAGAGTTTCATCACACTAGAGTCAAAAACAGTGTCTTCTTATGACTACATATACACACATTCGAATGTGAATGAAAGGAGGAGGGAAGAAATAAATGGAGGAGTAAAGGAGGAAGGATGGAGAAGGGAATAGAGGTAGGAAGGAATGGAGGCCTGGGAGAGGGAGGAGGAAGGAGGGAATAAAATTTAGTACACCCAGCATTATATGGCAATGATTCGTCTTCACTTTTATAATCACTGGATATATTTTTACACTTGATGCTACATATACAATTGAGACGAAATACAGTTCCTACACTAGTATCACACACGAGCTCTAAAGAAGAATGTTCAGACATTCAGCACTACAGCATCAATAGCACTCAATACAGCACTGCTTTTCAAAATGCCAACATGCTTAGCACCTGGAAAGGTACGGCTTGTAAATGGAGACGTTTGAGACTTCCAACTTAGGCACACTTGTGAGCTCAGCAGGTTAACTGTCCCATCGCCATCTCCATTCACTATTTGAGGGGCTGTGTTAGGGAATCCATTGTCATAGATAAACTTCTGGGGTGTTTGAACTCCTGTTCCATAAAAGCAGTAAACAGGTACGTTGGGTGCAGGGAAACCTGCATTGATTGCAGTAATGCCAGTATAAATGCTGAACCCTTGAGGGTAGCCAATGTCGGTATACAGAGCTGCATAATCATTAGCGGTGTAGCTACGCTTCGGCGTAGTGACGAGTACAGTATTCTCCCACACAGATGGCTTAGGAAGCAACAATGCAGTACTTGGAAATGTGCGAGCAGTATTCCTGAATAGAATGTCCAAATTTGATGGAAAATGGCAAATGTCATTGATTTGCAGCAACTCGTTGGGAGCATATCCAGATATGAGTAATTTCAATACTATACCACCACCAGACCACGCCCCTGCTATAGGGATGAAAGCGTTGATGTATGTGTTCTTCCACTGCTGAGTGACAACATTGTTTAGGAAGTAGAGCGAGACAGGACCTCCCATGCTGTGGGCTACTATGGTAACCTTCTTATTTCCACCAGCTGCATACATAGTTTGAATCAATGATTTGACGTTGGCATAATAGCCACTCGCTTGTAGCTCAGCTAGTGCATGTAAGAATAAACAATCAATATATGCATGACAGTACTAAGGTGACATCATATGACCATAATCACTATATTTCATACCTGGTGACAGTCTCCAGTCATACGGAGCGGCTCGTATGGTGCTGCCTCTTTTGTATCCGAGCCCAGCGTAATGTCGTACCATAGTACTGAAGTATGCTCCCAATGGCAGCTGCAGGGAGCAGTCTGCTTCGATGGGGTTGGCCGCCAGATATTCAACTTTGCAAGTGTCACCAAAACCAGATACTTTTATTCCAAGACCAGGTTGATTTTGGAAACTTCTTGTTCCCGAGTTATACACCAACCTTTATACAATTTGAAAGTAGATGTTTACATGTACATTTCCAAAAACGTATAGTACCAAAACATGTGTAAATGATGTGTGAAACACCTGTACCACACGAAACCCTGGGCTGCCTCAATATGGTACATGTATGTGTACTGTGTACATGTACATGTACATGTACTAAAAACTAGTATACTAGTAGTCGAAAAATTAATGAAACAAGATATAAAAACATTACGAAAGTTAGTGGTATATAGGATTTGCAGGCAATGGTGGTGTAAAAAGAAGGCTAGGGAACAAGAATTATTCCTATATTTAGTAACCTAAATGTAATACCATTGTACAAAGTGCTAAACCCTAGTTCCCTTCCATTTTACACCATCATTGCCTTCAAATCCTATATACCATGCACTAACTTTCTTAGCGAGAATGTTTTCATATCTTGTATATTTAGATTTCTAGTAATCGCCCCTACAATTTCTATTCATGCATATATAGTTGCAGTACTGGGCTTAATGCGTAGCTAGCTAATTATTTAAATGCTTATAAAGATGGATTTGTTCGCTGTAATAAATTTTATGATGAAAGAATGTCGGGCTCCAGCTATATTACCGATTCGATGAATGTAAAAGCCGCATGGAAATTTCATATGATTCTGCATCAGATAATACGCAAAATTTCATGAGTGTGGTATAGCCTCTGGTACTTCCATGTATTGGTGACCCCCCTTCCCACCACAAAGTATTTCCTTAATTATATTTAAATGAATAAATGAAATGTACATGTACAGCTGCGCGCGAGGAAAATGAAGTTATGAACAGGCTGCACCAACACAAGGAGTATACCACTAGTCCATGTTCCAGAACAGATACATACAGGGTGTTCCGGTTCTGGACCGTCTGATAAAGGAGGAATCCTGCATACGTGATGACACGGATAACACAGATGGACTGCATTGCCAATGGTGCTGTAGTATACTAGAATAACCCAGAAAAAACGATGGAGTTTCTTACTAGAACGGCTGGGTAAATATTTCTGAGGCATAAAGTGATTGTACTTTGCCGCTGTATCAGTATGCATGTGTATGGTACTAATGCACATCTATATCCGTGCTTCTCCGTCTAATCGGATCATGCCCGTGCACCTTTGTATCGCGATACGACAAAAAAATATCGCGATGTATCGCAAATATTGTATACGGGAGACCGGGGCTAAAAGTCACAAATTTGATATTCAACAGTGCCCTTATTATTACAAGTAAATCAAAAATTTCTCTATCGAGAAAGTGAATGGTGGTGCAAAAAGCAAGGAAACAAGGTACAGTATGTTAAAGTGAAGTTTGGTACTACTGAGGATATACTATAACTCACAGTCCTGAATTTGCAAATGACGAAGACTATTTGCAAATGTATGACTGTTATAGTTGTAGGATCCTACAAACCTCACTTTAACATACTGTACCTTGTTTCCTTGCTTTTTGCACCATGCACCAATCCTACAAACCATCGACCACTTTCTCGATAGAGAAATTTTTGATTTACTTGTTCCCCTAATTTTTTTTTATCTCTGCCAGGAGTGTTCAGTCATGGCAATGCTTAGATTCCTCTTACTTGTATCGGTTAATCCGAGGATATAGGCCTCTTTTTTAAAATTATTGATAGGCCTACCTTTGTTCTTCGGATATCTTAAACTCAGTGTTCTCTTTGTTAACGAGCCGTTTTCTTTGGCTTGGTCACCTTTGCTGAATTAGAACCGCCTGCTGTAAAACGTGTTGCAGCTGCTTACAATTTTGCGTAGCCTGGCAACAGTAAATTAAGACGCGTGTGTGGCGTCATACATGTATTGCATACTGCAAGGCAACCGAGAATTTTCATCGATAATGAATTGCATCTGCTTGGGTCATTTCATGGCATATCATCACCAGCTAACAACTGTAGGTCATATTTGTATGAAAGGGCACGTTTGGAAATAAAATGCTACTTTTTGAAGCTAATCTCGTCTTCATACGACGTTCCTGTCGCGAGTTATACGTGATGAACGGAAGGCGGAGGAGATGAACAAAAATTAAATGGCGGAATTTTGTAGCAACTTGTCACTCCACGTAAACGGCACTAGCTGTTTAGCGAAGCTCTATCTGTCATGTTTGTGATGGATTATATGCGAGCTGGCGAGTAAAGGCAACACTTCGTTACCGTTTTAAAACGCTCGAACGATCGAAAACCACGCACACAAAGCCAATCCTACATAGGACCCACTACCGTGGGTCCTGATAACATAGTTATTAATAAAATTAATGACATTAAATAATCTCCAATCATCTAGCTACATTTTGGCTATTCTAGTTTTTCTATTAATCAATTGGTTTATTAACTATAACCATTCTAATTGAAGCAGTGCATTTGTGACTACCTGCCCCACCACAGGGTAAGAAGTCATACACGCTTTACTGTAAAATGTGACTCAGCTGAGGCTATAATAAACACAAATTCAAATGCAACGTCCGATAATCTCCTGGACCAAATTTGTTACGCTGCAGTACTACTGTTAAGTTGTCAACAAACTGGTTTATACAGTGGTGGGGTTGAAACAGGAAACCCGAGCAAGGTTTGTAGCTTCTGGAACTACGTAGGGTGACGCTTTAGAAACCCAGAAATTCAAAACCAAGCAGCGCCATCTTGTTTGTTTTTAACCCACGTGTAGCGATAGTTAGGCTCTTTGCTATAGCCAACTGATAGGCCTAGGCAAGCTTTCGCACTTCCTTAGGCGAAACTGCGAAAGGCCTTGTCAATGTGATATATTCTAGAAGCTGTTTATATATATTCGAGTCAATTCGACTAACTCCTCATCCAAAGCGTTCGAAAAAACCTACCGACTGCTTTTATACTATACCCAACAGTAAATAAAAAAACTCGCCGTTTTCTTCCAGGGGCGGAAGCGGCGTGTGCCCCCCCCCCCCCCCCCCACCCCTCCACTGGTTGAATTGGCCAAAAGCGGACAGCGTATTCGCGGCTGTCAAATGTTGCCCCCTTGCCCCCCCTTCCCTACCCTCTGCCTATTGCACCTCCCCCCCCCCCCCCCCCCTCCCCATGTAACTTAAACTGAATCCTGGGTCCTCCCCTGTCTTCTAAAGCGTTAGTCGTTTACGATATCGGGACAAAGTTTAATACCACACATCTTAGCAGCACTTCTGGTGGATGCTTGATTCTTTTGACAAGGTCAACAGCCTTAACTTTGCAATGTCGTCTTTCGAGTATATAGCTTCGCAATGGAGATATTTTCAAACACCTTCGAACAAATGGACATTCGGCCGCCTGTGGTTTGTGTGCCTACATGTACTTACCCCGAGCCATCTTGTGTCAACTATCCCCACTAAGGCCCAGAACACATAACCTTTATAATGGCTAATTAGAATAACAAATACAATTATTAATGGGCAGCCACGGCCACGCAGGCTTCTTCTATTAATCGTTGGTAGTTATCAGGACCCACGGTAGTGGGTCCTATGTAGGATTGGCTTCGTGGGCGTGGTTTTCGATCGAGCTTTTTAAAACGGTAACGAAGCGTTGCCTTTACTCACCACCAGCTCGCATATAATCCATCACAAACATGACAGATATGCACATATAACGTGAGCTTCACTAAACAGTGCCGTTTACGTGGAGTGACAACAGTGGCGTCGGAAGGAGATAATAGTAGGGGGGGCGCTAAGGGTGATGCCTGGGGGAGGGTCCGGGAGGGGGGCACCCCTCCCGCCCAGCTAGGGGGTATGGGGGAGCGCTGCGAGCTCCCCCATCGGGGTCTGGGGCGGAGCCCCAGAAGCCAACGCTTTTTGCGTTTAAAAAACTCCAAAAACTACACAAAAACGCGGCAGCCACGAAAGAGGTCTAGGCCTTTATTTTACATGTATACTAAGCCGAGTAAGCTCCCCACAAAAAAAAATGGCTCATGTTTAAACGAGCGTATCGTCGTAATCATTAACGCTAGCGCGTTATCTGTTTCAACATTTCTGGGAAGAAATTTTGCTCTAACAAGATTTTGAAGAACGGCGCGCAGGATTACGACAATACGCTCGTTCAAACCATAGATAGTTTAAACTATCTATGCTCAACACGAGCCATTTTTTTGGTGGTGGCGGAGGGAGGTTAGTATATTCTTTGCTGACACTTCATCACTGCGATTACGGAATACACGATCCAACCAGCAATTAATATGGCAGTTAATCCTACGAGAGCGCGAATTGGCAGCTGTTAATTCACTGCAATGTTGTACATGTTAATTGATTGTGCTATGCGGATGTTCGATCGTAATTGGCACCACTTAGGATTGTGAATAACATTAACCCAAGCCAATAATGGGGGGGCGGAACGATACGTTCGCCCCCCCTTTATCGTTGCAGGGGGGGGCGATAGCCCCCTCTGCCCCCCCGGTTCCGACGCCTATGGACAAGTCGGTACCATAATTCCGCCATTTAATTTTTGTTCATCTCCGTCGTCTTCCGTTCATCACGTATAACTCGCGACAGAAACGTCGTAAGAAGACGAGATTAGCTTCAAAAAGTTGCATTAGATTTCCAAACGGGCCCTTTCATACAAATAAGACCTACAGTTGTAAGCTGGTGATGAAATGCCGTGAAATGACGCGAGCAGATGCAATTCATTATCGGTGAAAATTCTTGGTTGCCTAGCAGTATGCAATATGACGTCACATAAGTGTCTTAATTTACTGTTGCCAGGCTACCACAATTAACGTACACCTCAGGGGAGTTAAGGCATGGGTAAAATTTATTGCAGGAGTTAATTATATTCATATTATACGTGAGCGCACGTGACATTTTCATGCGGCCAAATTGTATTAAATGTCTGTGCAACGTACATTCAGGACTCCTATCATTAATCCGTCATTCCAGTATCCGTTCCGGTGAGTTTTTATCTTGCTTGGTGTGATATGTAAAGCGATACAATGCAATGGGTGCCGATGACTAGGATGCGCTAGCTGTTTCTAGTTTTGTTTCAAAACAGCAAACGGTACTCGTAGCTTTACGCGCTGGTAAAAGCATATATCATTAGGGTTTAAGCTTAGCACACTCCCCTTTTCTCATTACGAAGCTTCTGCGTATCACCACGAAACATGTTCTATTTAAAGCACTTAAATTATACTGACGCTGTTTTATACTATGCAATGTGTGTACTTTGCCCACAAAAGTGTATGGAAGCGATACACTGTAATTGGAATGCATCTAACTAATTAGATAGCCGTTATCTGATGTTTCCAGTTCATCAGTCTTTTTCACCATTGATTCTCGCCTTGTTTGTTGGGGTTAGCCTTTCAGGCATTCGTCAAATAAAAACCTTCAGTGTATTGTCGTGCTGCCTTCCCACTGATATTCTTGCCACATCGTTTTTTAGTCCTTTTGTTATGTTGATTTTGTGTCTAGCTGTTCCTACATGTATTCCCTAGAAACTACTAACTTATTCTACAGTTTTGGTTTTAAAATGTTTTTCCATTGCAATACTGCTGTGTAGGACCATGTGACACTCGAGTGAAGAGGGCTGGACATGTGACACTTGGAGCTGAAGAGGGCTGGACATGTGACACTGGGAGCTGAAGAGGGCTGGACATGTGACACTGGAGTGAAGAGGGCTGGACATGTGACACTGGAGTGAAGAGGGCTGGACATGTGACACTGGAGTGAAGAGGGCTGGACATGTGACACTGGAGCTGAAGAGGACACTGGAGTGAAGAGGGCTGGACATGTGACACTGGAGTGAAGAGGGCTGGACATGTGACACTGGAGCTGAAGAGAGCTGGACATGTGACACTGGAGTGAAGAGGGCTGGACATGTGACACTGGAGCTGAAGAGGGCTGGACATGTGACACTCGAGTGCAAGAGGGCTGGACATGTGACACTCGAGTGCAAGAGGGCTGGACATGTGACACTCGAGTGCAAGAGGGCTGGACATGTGACACTGGAGTGAAGAGGGTTGGACATGTGACACTGGAGCTGAAGAGGACACTGGAGCTGAAGAGAGCTGGACATGTGACACTGGAGTAACACTGGAGCTGAAGAGGGCTGGACATGTGACACTGGAGTGAAGAGGGCTGGACTTGTGACACTGGAGTGAAGAGGGCTGGACATGTGACACTGGAGTGAAGAGAGCTGGACATGTGACACTGGAGTGAAGAGGGCTGGACTTGTGACATTGGAGTGACACTGGAGTGAAGAGGGCTGGACATGTGACACTGGAGTGAAGAGGGCTGGACATGTGACACTGGAGTGAAGAGAGCTGGACATGTGACACTGGATTGAAGAGGGCTGGACATGTGACACTGGATTGAAGAGGGCTGGACATGTGACACTGGATTGAAGAGGGCTGGACATGTGACACTGGATTGAAGAGGGCTGGACATGTGACACTGGAGTGACACTGGAGCTGAAGAGGGCTGGACATGTGACACTGGAGTGAAGAGGGCTGGACATGTGACACTGGAGTGAAGAGGGCTGGACATGTGACACTGGAGCTGAAGAGGACACTGGAGTGAAGAGGGCTGGACATGTGACACTGGAGTGAAGAGGGCTGGACATGTGACACTGGAGCTGAAGAGGACACTGGAGTGAAGAGGGCTGGACATGTGACACTGGAGTGAAGAGGGCTGGACATGTGACACTGGAGTGAAGAGGGCTGGACATGTGACACTGGAGCTGAAGAGGGCTGGACATGTGACACTGGAGTGAAGAGGGCTGGACATGTGACACTGGAGCTGAAGAGGGCTGGACATGTGACACTTGAGTGCAAGAGGGCTGGACATGTGACACTGGAGCTGAAGAGGGCTGGACATGTGACACTCGAGTGCAAGAGGGCTGGACATGTGACACTGGAGTGAAGAGGGCTGGACATGTGACACTGGAGTGAAGAGAGCTGGACATGTGACACTGGAGCTGAAGAGGACACTGGCTCATGATTGTGGGTGCAAGGCTTGCACCATTTCCCGTGCTGATTCCAACAATCCACCTTGCAGAACTCTCCAGTTCATCTTTAAGGTTGTAACTATTGATGCAGACAGCTCCTTGATTGCTATCCTCGCAAAACCAGTCAACAAAGATCGTACGCATGAACCTACAGTGTGTGAGATCACATTGTAATATTGTCTAAGGACTAGTAGGTATGTTTTTGATATGGGTGATGGGGTGAGTGGATGGTGTAATGGATAGGTGATGGGTACATGGTGTTGTGGTTGTATGGGTATGGGTGAGTGATATATGGGTGAGTGATATATGGGTGATGTGGTTTGGTAGTATGATGTGTGGGTGATTTGATGTCCCATCCCACCTTTTCCACCCATTCACCCCAGCTCAATGTTCACACACTGAAAAGCAGTGAAAGAAGTAGAGTATGTGTGAATCCTTGTATGTATTCATATGAAAGTATTGTGTGTGTGTGTGTGTGTGTGTGTGTGTGTGTGTGTGTGTGTTTATGTGTGTGTGAAATCTACAGAACAGGAAGACCAGCTGACAGTGTGGGTTAGTTACTATAATCATAGATGTAGATGTCTGTCTGTGGTCACTGTTTATCTGAGGTCATGTATGTGTATGTTTTCCCTCTACAGATTCAAGACATTGAACCCCCGCTATTGTTCTTTCGTGACCACTTTGTTATTGTTATCTGATATCGCACGCGAGTAACTTCTGTGGTTATTCCTCTCACTGCGTACCGATTGTGAGGCGTGCTAACTGCTTTGCCTTGTTACCCTAATCTAAAGCAAAGCGGGATGTAGTTCTAAGTGATGAATGTACATAACATACTTACCTACAGTTGTGTGAAAATTATACCCGCGTGAATCGTTCGTTGCTATGATACGGGCGGCGCGCGAAAATGGCTGTGTAAATTTCTTATTCCTTCCATACGACAGTGAAGACAAAGGGGTAAAATTATTTTTAATACACCAAAATGTGCTCCACCTAGTACTCAATTTAGGTTGTGCCCGGTGGAAACGAAATGCTTATCGAGTCGGCATAGAAAAATTTGTGTATACAGAAATGTTTAACAAGACGAGAAGTATTATCAATTTTCTCCGTGAAGAAGTTGTTCTTTAGGAAATCCTACCGAGAAGTGAAAAGTACTCATCAGTTGACGTGTATGGATGAAAAATGAACGCTGGAATACCCCGGCTTCACTGCCGTATAATTCGCTGAACAAAATATGATTATATTGCATCTATGTAGTACTCACGTGATGCAATGACGTAACCATGGTGATTATAAAATTCCGCATCATTAATACTTTGATTTGATATCATACTTATGCATACATATTGCACAGTTCATGAACAATATGCAAAGTTAAAAATGAATGGCTACCCATGCCTTAACTACCCTGAGACAGCTGCAGCACAGGCGGTTCTAATAATTCAGCAAAGGACCAAGCCAAAGAAAACGGCTCGTTTCGGTTAGCAAGGAGAACTATATAGGTAGGGCTATCAACAAATTAAAAAGAGCATCTTACCGTTAACCATACATACAATGCAACTTTCATCAACCTTACCACCATGTAACAGTGTTCTTTAAGGAGGGAGGGGTTCCCCTTCCCTTACCCTCCCCTTTTTATTCCATTTCATTGAGTGAGTAAAAAGAAAGTGAGGAGGGTGAGGGGCCCCTCCCTCTTACATAAAGATAAGTCCCACAAGCAATAAATAATTACGTAAACGCAAATTGGGGAGGAGGGGGGGGGGGGGGGGGGGGGGGGACTGCATAAGTGCCCCTCTACCTGTATCTTTTGGTTCAAATTAAAGCTACAACTATCTACTATATACCTATTGGGGTTTAGTGAATCGACTAACGCGGTTAAGATAGAAGCCTGAAACAATGGACCCGGTACTTTGGGCCCGGTTCTAATTTGCCAGTATGTTTCAAGTAGTTATTCCTTCCAACCCCAACCCCAAAACGGATTCTACGCAGTTCAGTGAGTGGATCGGACTAATACAATACCCAGAAACCCTTTGGCATACCCTCCGGCAAAGCCTATATATGTTTACCTTAAGGTCCTACACGGCCACCTCGACAGCTGCACATGTCACTCGATTCCGACAAATCGCGGTGGTGATACGCTGCCAAGCAACAATAGAAGCAATAATTGTTCCTTTAAACAACATCTAAAACTGAACTAGTCCATATAAAGATTGCTATTTTCCACACGCTTATCTACAGCTACGTGTGCATGTATTGTTCACTGATACGCAGCAGCTGCCATTAGTAATTTGAAACCAAGCAACGTACGCGCGCGCTCCGTAATAAAAAAGCCTTGCCTTAGCCATGATCACTCCTGGCAGAGAAAAAAAAAATTAGGGGAACAAGTAAATCAAAAACATCTCTATCGAGAAAGTGATTGGTGGGATGTAGGATTGCATGGTGGTGCAAAAAGCAAGGAAACAAGGTACAGTGTGTTAAAGTGAAGTTTGGTAGGACCCTACAACTATAACAGTCGTACATTTGCAAATAGGCTTCTTCATTTGCAAATTCAGGACTGTGAGTTGTAGGATACTACCAAACATCACTTTAACACACTGTACCTTGTTTCCTTGCTTTTTGCATCACCAATCCTACATCCCACCAATCACTTTCTCGATAGAGAAGTTTTTAATTTACTTGTCAATATTACGTTGATATCTCTGTCAAAAGTATGTGTATTTTCATGCTAAATAAACGCAAAAGTTATAAAGCGGCCTGCCCCCCCCCCCCCCCCCCCCCCCCCCCCCGTTCGTTGGGTTCCGACGCCTCAGAACCGTGTCGTGCTTTCACCAGAAAATAAGCCCCAGCATGCACTAACGCTCTTTGAGTAGAAGTAAGATTTAAAACCATCCGCCAGGGGTGTTTCGAGAAAAATCGGTTGCCACCTGAGCACTGAATGAAATCAATAAAAGGTGTGCCTTTAGTAGTCACATGCGCGGCAATTATAGGGCAAAGAAGAATTTACTTTGACTGTGCGTATTATTCTTTTAGGTTGTAGAACAGCTCAAAATTATAATGGTTGTGTATATTGAATTTGTAGTGGCAACGTAGTGTAAACAACAAAATGATTAGCTCCTGTAGGACCCTAAACACTGAAATACCGTAATGTTCGAATGTGTTCTAATTAGCAAATATTGTCCAGCTTGAAACAGCTGCATGAGCCGTACCACTGAGTAATGATTGAAATTAATTATTGTATTTTGTCCGCGGCCTGTCGGGTCGAATTTCGGGTTTCAGGCCTGAACCTGGCCTGACCTTAATTCAGGTCACAGGCCAGAGCCTGGGCTGACATTCGGCAACCAGAAGTGTCAGAGCTATAGTGACACAATTGGATTAAGGATTAATTAAATCAGGATGTTTATACACGGAAGCAAATGAAATTCAGCCATAGCCTAAAAATATGCGGGAAATGCGCCATTCCGATGCCCACAAGACCCAAGGGCTAGGGCGTGGCTAGAGACACTAGCGCCATTCCGATGCCCACAAGACCCCAGGGCTAGGGCGTGGCTAGAGACACTATAAACTGTGTACATGCTTGTCACTTCTGCAAGCGATTATTTTGGCACAGCTACACGGAGGTGCTTCAAACACTTGATAACAAATGAACTAACCATTACAGATACTTGTAAATGCATATATATGCATGTACGAAGTTTTAATAAAGTGTGTTTTGATCTAGTTTTGCATGGTTAAACATGTAGTTGACATCTAATTATAACCCATGCAGCAAGACCTTCTATACTAATTAAACCGTATGCATAAGCTATATATATGTAATATACTTACGCTAAGTCTTGCACAGCAGATGCTGTATTGGTGCACAGGTCGACGCCCACCCACGCGCCTTCCCAAAAGCATAGATTGAACAGTTTTTTACACGGCTGCTGTTTCTTGAATAGCTGCGACCCCTCTATTCCTGGGACTGACGGTTACAATGGGAAGATAAGTACAAACGTACCAGATAAAAGCTCTGAACATTTACCGATCAAAATCGGCGAACGCGCCTCGGCAAGTATGACACTGATGAACGCGATCACCACCGCGGCTGCCGCGATCATATTACTGGCCACAAGACGGAAGTTATTTTGTTAGTCTTGGTTAGTCTAATGATCGCATGCAGGATGAGATTTTCTTTTATACAGTGTTATCAGTGAATTGGTCTCGTCGATCCAATTATTGGTGGATTTGAAAAAAAAGATTGCGTGCATGCGTGGAGGCATTATTTAGCATGTGCCCATCATTTCGTATACATCTACATCATTAGGTTCCACATGCAGGGCTATCATCGGAGGCCCTTTTTACTACCCGCACCTCTTCCCCTTGCAAAGCGATGGGCACACTGTTTCGCTCTCACGTGCCACGCCCCTAATACCTCCTTTCCGACCTTCTTCTTGAGGCCTGCTGGCCAGTACATGTGCCAGTTCACAGCGTCTATGATGCTCAAATATGTGACTCATCTGTCATCACCTACACCACTGTACATTCTTAATAAGAGTGCTGTACACGTTAATGATGTATTCTATATAGGATGAATGAAATTTATATCTTAATCATTATAGTATGCATGTATTGTAATATTCAGTACTACGCATTCTATTTGATGTGCGTATTATCATTTTCACCAATATAATGTATTCCAACCCCCCCCCCCCCCCCCCACCCCCCCCCGTCGTTCTGTCACGTCTTTATACGTTATATCCTGTCACTCCGGGAAATCCACGGTTAAGGGGGGATCGCTTTGTACCGTGTCGTATACCGTCAGTACGTACGGTTGGGTACCACTTCTACAGTACTTTCTATCCATGCAGCTTTTACGTACACCATATTCCATTCACTTCTCAGAGGTAGTTTTCAAAAAGCCATATACAAATACAAATGCATGTACAAAAGGAAGAGCAAGCGTTTTGTTGGGTCTCATTCATTATGCAAAGAGCCGGATGCCGTCCTGCTGAAAGATATATAGCATCAATAATGAATGGACCACAGATTTACTTGCTTACCTTTGCCCGATATTGATAATCTGCGTGCGATGACATTACGCAAAGAGCCGGATGCCGTCCTGCTGAAAGATATATAGCAGATAAACAATGAATGGACCACAGATTTACTTGCTTACATTTGCCCGATATTGATAATCTGCGTGCGATGACATTGGCGAGCCACTCACATCATCAAACCTTCATCTTGTGTAAAATGCAACAGATGAGAATAAAATGACCCTTGTACATACCTCATTGTATTCCAAAGCCAAAACAAGTAAAGCGTGGCTGGGCCGGTAGCCTGGGTAGAGGACATGAAACACGTACCATTGCAATAATACGTCACACCTACTTAAAAAGGCATATGTGTTCGCGCTACAACCTATATTCTTGTAGATGGAATGAAGGTGCACGTGGTTGTGATATCTTCGACACCCCAAAAAATGGCGCTTACGCTCAATTTACTTAGGCAGTACTCATGTCTCATCACTCTCATGGATCAATATGGGGCGTATTAACGAGTTCAAAAGGATAACTTCGGATCCAGAAGTTCCACGCCAATGTTTGAACCTGAAAGTTGCTATATAGGAGGGCAAATGCCAATAGTGAACCGCTTACCATATCTTGCTCATTTGCTGCGCTGAACCGCCAATAGTCACGCGTGAATTGGTCAAGGCTAATTGAACTATTCAATAGCATATAAGTTGTTTTTAGCGAGCACACTTACTAGTACACATACATGTAAAACCTCCTTATATTGTACATATAACAGTCACCACTGCACTCCAAGATCATCTGATCACGACGTTAAAGAGGTAGCCTGCACGCATATACCGGTAAATATGTATAGTATTAATTTTGTACACGAACCGAATTCGAATAACACACATGCACGCAACGCCATGGATCAGTGTCTTCTGATTCACAATATCGTGGCTATAAATAGTCCATCCAGTTTCCAGATCGACCTAGTCACTTCTTACGCGTAAATAACTCGGCCCATGATTAAAGACAACGATCGCCTCAAGAATGCTTTTATTTGGTGCCAGGCTGTACTAATATTTCTCTCCGGGCCGTTAATAATGAATTGTTCAGTTGTAATTCTTGTTATGATGCCACGCCCTTCAATTATTATACATTGCATTGAATAATCTCCATTATTATATTTTTAAATAGCTTAGTGCTTGTTGGCATGCAATGTTTTGCCATGCCCATGAGGTAACAACAGCCCAGTACACGTACACGTGTGCAATCAAATCTTTTATAGATCTAAGCCTTGATATTGATTCAAAAAACACCATTACAACATAGAAACACAAGTATGATTACAAGAATGCAGAACATAATCAGTTTTAGTTTGAGTCAGTGAGAATGGAAGTCTTGATCTTTCATCCCTACACGTGTCAGCTGCAACCCAAAATGTTGCACATACAGTTAGTCACACACACACATCGCACACACAGGTATACATCACACTGAGTGGCACACACACACAGGGACAACAAGTGCACATCACAAAAATCCATGTAGGCACAAGCAAACATCACACACATAGGCACACATCACACAGGCTCAAGCACACACCACACATACCACATAGGTCACACTCACGCATACACACTGAACATCACACAGGGGCACACACAGGCAAATGGTCTATACCAAGTTTTATTGGTTGATATTTGACTTTATAAACAAGCACACATCATTAAGGCCACATATCACACACGAAGGCACACATCATGCGCACACATGAGTTCACATCACACAGAGGCACACATCACTCAGAGGCACACATCAGAGGCACACACATCACAGAGGCACACACATCACAGAGGCACACATAAGAGGCACATACATCACACAGTCACATATAAGAGGCACACATATCACAGAGGCACATACATCACACAGCCACATGCACACATAAGAGGCACATACATCACACAGCCACACATAAGAGGCACACATATCACAGAGGCACACACATCACATGGAGGCACACATCACACAGAGGCACACACATCACACAGAGGCACACATCACACAGAGGCACACACATCACAGAGGTACACACATCACACAGAGGCACACGCATCACAGAGGCACACACATCACAGAGGCACACATGCATGTCACACAGAGGGACACACGTCCCACAGAGGCACACACGTCACAGAGGCACACACGTCACAGAGGCACACACGTCCCAGAGGCACAAACATCACACATGGGCATCACACAGAGGCACACACACATGTTGTAACAGAGCCACACACATCACACAAAGGCATATATCACACACAGAGGCACACATCACACAAAGGCACATATCACACACAGAGGCACACATCACACAAAGGCACATATCACACACAGATGCACACATCACACAAAGGCACATATCCCACACAGAGGCACACATCACACAAAGGCACATATCACACACAGAGGCACACATCACACACACACACATCACACACACATCAAACAGAGGCACACATATCCCACAGAGGCACACACATCACAGGGGCACACATGTCACACATGCAGAGACACACACATCACACATAGGCACACATACATGTATCACACAGAGGCATACATCAAACAGGGGCACACATGTCACAGAGGCACACACATCACACAGAGGTACACCACATGGAGGCACACATACATGTTGTAACAGAGGCACACACATCAGAGGCACACATCAGAGGCACACACATCAGAGGCACACATCACAGAGGCACACATAACACAGGAACACATCACACAAGAAGCACATATATCACACAGAGGCACACATACATGTATCACACAGAGGCATACATCAAACCTAGGCACACACATCACATACATGTAGAGGCACACATCACACAGAGGCACACATCACACATCACACAGAGGCACCATATCACGGAGGCACATACAATGTATCACAGAGACACCACACAGAGGCACACACATCACACAACAGAGGCACACCTCACACAGAGGTATATACATCACACAGCCACACATAAGAGGCACACATCACACAGAGGTACAAACATCACACATAGGAACACTTCACATAGAGGCACACATCACACAGAGGCACACACATAACAGAGGCACTCATTACAGAGGCACACCTCACACATAGGCACATACATCACACATCACAGAGGCACAGTGGCACACAGAGCCACATATTACACATGAAACCGCTTATATAAACTATACATGTATGTCATCCCTTTTTACCTTTCAGCGTATATCTCGAGGGATAGCTACGCATATATATTTATAATTATAATTATATGTGACAGTTTCCGCGAAAATTTCGTACGTTTTATAACATTATAAAAAAATAGTATTATAACATTTGAATCGCTATATTTTCCGAACGCTAAACGCTATTGCCTTCCTATTTTCAACAGCTCATACTACACCATTTCTCTATAATACAGTAAATTTTGGAGTCTTTCACTTACTCCACGCCAGTATTGCAACGGTCGATACCCGACCGGGTTCAAACCCTCCGTTTGTAGGTACAGAAGTCCTATACCTATCGATTTGTTCTGTTCGTTAATTTTCATGTTATCCCTTACAAAGATACAGCTTAGCAAAGTGAACGCACGTTTCCCGCTCGAATTGCGCCTTTATATGAAGATAAAACTGTTCCCATTCTCCGGAGCACATAAATATTCAACTGTATACATGTAGGGCGTACCCCCGGCAATTCGTTAGTCCCCAGACTTTATTGTACGACGGCGTATTGCTGTACTCGAATTCCACGGACGATTTCGAACGGCCCAGTGGCTGTGCGAAGAGTCAAGACGACGATATCAGGATCAATGCCGAGAGAATGGGCGCTGGAAAATGGAAGCTGTAGAAGTTGGCTTTCGTAAGCTAACCTTCCCGCGAGGATAGGGCGGTGCCCAGCCTAATTTGGAGTGTCATTGAACACACGCCCAGACAGCCATGATATGGACCCAACCATTGCAGATAGCTGTGAAGCGAACATCACAACATACACTACCTACGGCTACGTCACACAGCTACAAAGCTATGGGGTTAACCCTATGTTGCGTACCCAATAGTAAACACCTATGAAGTGGACCCTATTGCAGATAACCATAGCTATTAGAGCAATGCATGGATGAACCCTACGGCAGACAGTTACGAAGCAGCCCACAGCAAAACAGCTATGGGGTTAACCCTATGTCAAGTACCCCATGGCCATGCATAGCAAACATCTATGAATTGAGATAGCCAATTATATAGCTATCAGAGCATTGTATGCTACGGCACACAGCTATGAAGCACCCCACAGCAAAAAGCTATGGGGATAAGTACCCCATAGCAAACACCTATGAGGTGGCCCCCTATTGCAGGTAGCCACAGCTGTCAGAGCAGTATATATGGAGTTGGAGTGAACCTTACAGCACACAGCTACGAAGCACTCCACAGCAAAAAGCTATGTGGTTATCCTTATGTCGAGTACCCCATGCCATGAAGTTGATCCTATGCCAGATAGCCAATTAGCTATCTGAGCAATGTATGGAGTTGGAGTGAACCTTACAGCACACAGCTACGAAGCACCCCACAGCAAACAGCTATGGGGCTAACCCTATGTCGAGTACCCCATAGCAAACACCTACGAAGTGGACCCTATTGCAGAAAGCCATAGCTATCAGAGCAGTCAAGTGAACCTTACAGCACACAGCTACGAAGGAGTGCCCCACAGCAAAAAGCTATGGGGTTAGCCCTATGTTGAGTACCCCATAGCAAACACCTATGAAGTGGACCATATTGCAGAAAGCCATAGCTATCAGAGCAGTGTATGGAGTTGGAGGGAACCTTACAGCACACAGCTACGAAGCACCTCACAGCAAAAAGCTATGGGGTTATCCTTATGTCGAGTACCGCATAGCAAACACCTATGAATTGGGCCCTATGGCAGATAGCTATAGCCATAGCTATCAGAGCATCGTATGCTACGGCACACAGCTACGAAGCACCCTAACCCACAGCAAAAAGCTATGGGGTTAAGTACCCCATAGCAAACACCTATGAAGTGGCCCTCTATTGCAGATAGTCACAGCTGTCAGAACAGTGTATGGAGATGGAGTGAACCTTACAGCACACAGCTACGAAGCAACCCACAGCAAAAAGCTACACAGCAAAAACAGGTTGGTGTATTTCACTCCAAATCTATAACTATAGCACTCCAAATCCGATTTGGAGTGCTATAGTTATAGATTTGGAGTGAAATACACCAACCTGTTTTTGCTGTGTATGTTGTTATCCTTATGTTGAGTACCGCATGCCATGAAGTTGATCCTATGCCAGATAGCCATAGCTATCTGAGCAGTGTATGGAGTTGGAGTGAGCCTTACAGCGCATTATACTACGAAGCACCCCACAGCAAACAGGTATGGGATTAACCCTATGTCGAGTACCCCATAGCAAACACCTATGAAGTGGACCCTATTGCAGAAAGCCATAGTTATAAGAGCAGTCGAGTGAACCTTACAGCACACAGCTACGAAGCACCCACAGAAAAAATCTATGGGTTATCCTTATGTCGAGTACCCCATAGCAAACACCTATGAAGTTGACCCTATGCCAGATAGCCCAGCATAGCTATCTGAGCAGTGTATGGAGTTGGAGTGAACCTTACAGCACACAGCTACGAAGCACCCCACAGCAAAAAGCTTTGGGTTAACCCTATGTTGAGTACCCCATAGCAAACACCTATGAAGTGGACCCTATTGCAGAAAGCCATAGCTATCAGAGCAGTGTATTGAGTTGGAGTGAACCTTACAGCACACAGCTACCTAGCACCCCATGAGCAATATGAGTGATACAAAAATGCAGCTGCAGGTTAATATGACTGAATATGAGCAATATGAGTGATACAAAAATGCGGGTAAATGATTTGTAAATGAGGCCAGTACGTATTGGTAAATGAAGTCATTATGTTTCAGCACTTGGTGCATGTTCCATTACTGTTTGAGCAGTTATTTCGATGAGCCCATGTCCAAATACTTCATAGTTATATGCTGTGTCAGATTCCATGATTGTTTTCCACTCCTCCTCTTCTATAGAATTATAGTGCTCTAGTTCCCAGGAGTTGAAATTCTTGTGTGATGCTTGGGCTGTTGTACATGACAGTGTGTTACAATGCCTAATAAACAAGCGCTGCAAAGAATAAATAAGCACATGCATTTATTTTATACATAGTTATTACTTACATATAGTGCCAAGTGACGCACATATGCAGTGTCATGGTCAGCAGTCCCCTTCATGCTTTTTATATAATGCCAGCAGCCAATTGGTGAGTTGGAGTGTTGCAGTGGTTCTTGTATGGAGATCTTCCCAAGCACTGCATGCATGATATGTATGTAAATTGTGTACCGGCTTAATAAGCATGCAAAGCATGCATCGAGGTTAAAAAAAAAGCCTTAACCACCATGCAACATTTTATAAACCTTTCTTCGTTCCTCAGTTCGATAATCAGATAGCTTGCTTAGGACAAACTTTCGAGCTACATCAAACTTAAATGGTTCCTGCCTTGCCACATGAGATGTAATAACCTTTGTAACAGCTAGCTAAAAAAAGGTACAATTGACAAACCTGTAACAAAATAATGCACACAAACCCGAACTGCTTCCTTTGATGGCTTTCGAGACATTGTTGTGCAAAACAATTTTGCAATTTCAACTTTCAGTGGGATCTATAAATATATCACACGCATGCATATATACCTTTCTTTTTTAAAAAGTTTGTTTATATTTTATCTTGCAATGCACACACACATACCTCGTAGCCAGTCCCTGCTCGTAGCTGCTGCCCTTGATACTAAAGGTATCTTTAGCGATCGATGCAAGAAGTCTTTTGAGTTCTTCATTGGACTCTTCGATAGAGATAAGCTTCGTTTCTATTGAAGATAGTCTTTCGTTCATGGCGGCTAGCTCATTGCACGTGGCTGTATTGAATGTCGCTGAACCATTTAAGGTTGTTTCCCGCACTAGCAGTTCGCTAGAGCAGCCGGCGCCGGGCCAATTTCCAGCATCAGCTCCGCCTCGGGATCTACTGGTACATGTATCCAACGTAGTACCGGTATTGCATATGCTTTCCTCTCCCGCAGCCATGTCATTACGGATCTCATGCACCACGGGTAGCGACGTTGTCTCAAAAGGCGACACACCAGTCGCCGTTCTGCTACGACTCTTTTCAGGTGCTCGTGCCGTGGAGGTGCAATCATTTTTCGCGATCGCAGAGACGCAGGGTCACGTGCTATGAAAATAAAATGGCGGTTGCTGCTTTCAATCGTGAGATATGTTGTGGGAAAGCTTTTGAGTTCATGTCAAAGTACGAAAGGCACTTAAAAACCCAACTCCATCTGGATAATGAAAAAAAGACTCGAATGTTATGAACTCGTGGAAAGGGAACGTACTAGTACTTCGCGCATGGATGGCTTGGTTGAAACAGCTTCATCTGAAGCCACATCGCTTCCGAAGGATGACGGTGACAATCCTAGTACAGATGAGGGTAAGCCTGTCGTCCTGTTGTGAAAGGATGCATATTAAAGTAGGTACACTATAGACGACGTTGGCGGCGAGGCTAATTTAAGCATCATACTAAGCGACCCTCACCTGGACGGGCGGTACGAACCCGGCCTTTAGGTCAAAAACTGCAGCGATGGCATATCTCATTGCTCACTGCCCTCGACCAATGGTTTGTGCATTACCGCTTTTGTGTGATGTTAAGCATGTTGCTTTACCCGTAGGGACACAAAAACCTGAAGTTTATCTTCTGTACACTTCGGTGTCTGTGCCCATCCCTTCCAAGTGTAACCACAATGGTGAGGCAACGTCTCCATCCAGGATTTACATAACCTACTTTGGTAAGCTTTGCACGAACTCTTTATGCATGGCATAATTCATAACATCGGATATACATTTATTTACAGCATAAAACATCCAGTGGTATACCATTTTATGCTAATTCAATTGAGGATATTGTGAAGAAGTGTATGGCTAACCCTCAGATTGCAAAAAGCCTTGTGCGTTTTCCAGTTATACCTCAGAAAGAATTCAGGTACCCCTTGGCCCATCCACTGCATACATTAATTTCCTTGTTCATATGTAATGCATGCAGAGAGATGTACCATGGCATGCAGTGGAGAGCAAATACGAGGTTCTATGCTTCGATGGTTGTGTCTCATGTTGGGCACATATTCCTCAATGACTTTGTTCTATACATTCATGAGGGTGCTGAACATGCATGCATGTGTGCTGCATACAACAATTCCTGTGTCAGTTAATGTCATGCCACGGTGTTTTTATAAGCATTACAACAATTGTGTATTTTATTACCTCTATATAGGAACAGCATAAAGATGTGTTTGCACGAGTCCAGATATTCAACAACCATCCTAATGAGCAGCACTCGTACATCATAGCAGATGTGCAACAGATTAAAGTTTCAAGTATCACAGTCATCCTCCCACAAGCCAACACATGGATAGGGCACATCTACAAGCGCACTGAGGATGGAATGTCACTTGTTGCACTTATACTGAGGAGGTAAATATGTCAATATTGTACGGAAAGATGTTATATTTATGCTACTGGACAGGACTACATAGCATTTACAACACCACACCAACTGAAGACCAAGTCTATTTGTTGTGATGGCGTTCCAGTCGTCATGGTGCCATTGATCATTTTTTCTGATGACACTAGTGGCAACAAGTCCAAGGTCTGGAACAAGTTTGACTCCTACTGCGTTAGGCTAGCTGGTCTTCCTGTTGCTATGAATTCACAACTACACAACATTCACTTCATCTGTACGTCAAACAAGGCACCAGTGATGGAGATGGCTTCACCATTGGTTGAGGAGTTCCTTTCTCTTGAAAAAGGAGTTTTGATGTTTGACGCAATGTTCAACTCCAATGTCGTAGTTGTGACTCCAGTAATCTGTTTTTTATGTGACAACCCACGTGCAGCACAGATATGCAGCCATCTAGGATCTTCTACTTACAAGTTCTGTCGTGTGTGTATGGTAAGTGATAAAGGTACATGTATAGATACAAATGACATCCTTGTTCTATTTCAGGCTAGCTGACTCAAGGGATGACCATATATGTGTTGTGTGAGACGGAGAAGGTGTGTGTGAGGGATGGTCATCCCCAGTGACTTCATAGACAGTCATCCCCAGTGACTTCATACCGATATGGACTATAGATCGGAAGTAGTTTGTATAGGTGATATAATAGTATTGTTAGAAGTTCATATTCACACGGACTTAAGCGTGTATATAAGACTGTGAGGTGTTCTTGTAAAGGGGTTGAATATTGTGAGTTTAAGGCCATCCTTCGGGGATCGGGACTGTTCCGCGTGCGCAGGCGATACTATCGGAAACCTTCACACTTGGTGGCAGCGGGGTGGTTCAGCCGGAACCAACAAAGGTTCAAGCAGTGATGGCTTTCCCAATCCCAAATACCAAGACGCAGGTGCGCGGATTTCTGGGTCTAACCGGATACTACCGTCGGTTCATTTCGAACTATGCGGCTATGGTGGCGGTCCTAACAGACTTGACAAAGAAATCAGCCCCTGTGCAGGTGCAATGGACGGACCAGTGCAATCGTGTGTTCGAAGAGCTGAAGCGCATTTTGTGCAGTTCCCCAGTATTGTGCAGTCCAGATTTCGCGAAACCAGTTGTACTCCAGACTGATGCTTCTGACCGTGGTGTTGGAGCGGTATTGAGCCAGAAGAGTGAGTCAGGAGATGACGACCCAGTCGCATACTTCAGCAAGAAGCTGCAACCACGGGAGGAGGCTATTCCACCATTGAGAAGGAATGCCTGGCGATCAAGCTAGCCATGCAGACCTTTCGAACTTACCTGATCGGCAGACCTTTTACTGTAGAAACGGATCATCGCTCTCTGATATGCATGGATGGATGCCCTTAAGGATAGCAATTCCAGGCTGACGCGGTGGAGCCTGTCACTGCAACCATTTAACTTTATTGTTGTGCATCGAGCGGGCCAACCCGGGTGGAAAAAATCGCGATAATATCGCGATATTTTTAATCGCGGCGATTATCGCGATAATCGCCGACAAATCGCGCTAAACCCTAGCACTGTTCTGTAAAGATGGCGTATAATACCGTATGTCATTAATGCCTCGCCCCCCAGGAGGGCGTATCACAAATCACGAGATCCATGTAGCACAGTGCAGTCGTAACTTGAGCTAGGAGTAAGCTCGATCGATAAGTGCGTTAGACTAGTGTGTGCATGTGCGCGCGCGCGACATGTACTCAACTAGCTGCTGTAATACGTGTGGTGTGCGTACAGGTATCAATACGTTGTTCTTTGCTTCTGGGTGCATGCAGCATGGTCTGTGATTACGTGTCTTGTTCTATAGGCTATAGCTAAATGCTTATCTTCGAACCAGTGCTAATGGAACACCGATTATAAAAAGGCAGAATGCCAATATTGGCAATAAATATTGTGTGCTTGCGTAGGACAAATGGTGTTCACTCTTCTATGAAACGGAACTCAAAAAGACTATGATCTACTTGTATACATGTAAGTGTCCATTGCAACTCTATACCGGTGTAGCTGGGATGAATGAATTTGTGTTCTGTTTCTGTGTTGTGTATGTGTGCACACCAACATACAGTTTTGACCTACAATGCACCTAATACATTACAGCTGTAATAGCACAGATCCATGCATGTGGTGTTAGCGGGGCCGGGGCCATGTCTTCACGTTTGTCAGAATGTCTATATGTGCAAGCCTTGTCATTGTTGGCTACATGTTTGTGTGTGTGAATGTGTATGTGTGCTTGTGTCCCTGTGAGTTGTGTGCATGTGTGTGGTGTCTGGTATGCTTGTATGTGCTGTGTGTATAGCTCCTAAGCTGTGTGTGCATGTGTATGTGTGCATGTGTATGGTGTCACGTATTACAGTGCATGTGTGTGTGCCCAGGCCCTATATTGGAGGGGTCTAAAATAGGGCCTGGTGTCCACTGGCAAGGTCCTATAGCGCGCATGTGCTAGAACAACAGCCTGGGACAAGGAAACAATAGAGCTTTTAACAAGAGCTAACAACCACTTTCTATTTGAAGATGAAAGTGGACAGGATGGTGAACAGTTTCTTGTTCACCGTCCAAAGTGTAGATCTGATGGTATTTAACATGGGAAAAAAATTCACCTTTTTTTCCTTCATATTATGTACATGTAGTACTGTCTGAGTTTCTACACACCCTGGATTTAAGAAACAATGCTGAGCAGCTTCTCACCACGAAATATGCTGCTCCAAAGAGACCTCGAAAGGCAGCTGGGCATTTGACTCAGGACTCTCCTCCATCTGAGCACCAAATTGGACTTTGTGCACAGATTATTAATGATCAGTACTGTGATTTTGCAATTACTATATTAATGCAATTCCAAGCAGAGGTTGAAATGAAATCATATATCAACAAACACTCACACACACCCAGAGTATGTGTACCTCATGTGCGTGTGTAGATCATTATATCTTAAGCATGAGATCATATGGTATCAAATGATCTTACAGCTGGTCAAAGTAGAAACATAGTACACAGCAAGCCATACATGTACATGGAAATAATGGGTGCATGAGCACATTCATTAGGAAGATCTCATTCTGGTTCTGGAATGTGACAGCAACTCTAACATTTTAGCCTTTATCCAGCGACAATCCATGCTCGGACAATACAGTGTTTGGGAGCTATGCTATGCATGATATTACCACTGCAGTACAAGTAAGAAACACTAGACGTGCCCTCCCCCACTGCAAACATTACATGACCATGAACGGATATATACATTTTTAAAAGCATGCACGCCAAATACAATATAATACATGCATATACTTATTAAGCTTAATGTGGACAGCCAATACCTGGACAAAATCAAATCTGGCTGAGTAATGAGTATATTTGATTTCAAAGTTATTAACAGATATATACATATAATTATAATATTATATAATATTAATATAATTATATTTTCATGAAGTGATATCTCTCAGTGATAATATATCCTTCATAGCTTATATTTACCTGAAGTGATATAGATATTTATTGATGTTCACCCCTCCCCCTAGCTGCAATGATATGCCCCCTACATGTTGTTGTAGTGACACGATCCATCAACATTGCCATCCTATTCTACCTGTGACCCTGATGACTGTAAAATATTGTCTAAGGCATGGGTATAGTCAAGTAATATAATAAAAGACCCCTCCCCCTATAGCTGAAGTTATATGCCCACAAGTTTCATGTCCATCAACATTGCCATCCTACAAAACACCACATGTATATGTACATGTACATATATATGCTAAGGTATGTTATGGACTACACAGCTTAAAAATTTCATAATGTATCAGTAGTGATGGGACAAAACATAGCGTAGCAGTGATGATATACTCAATATATCATCACTGCTACATTATGTTTTGTCCCATCACTACTGATACATTATGAAATTTTTAAGCTGTGTAGTAGGGAAAGGGTTTTTTTAATGCCCAAACCACATCTTAATGTCCTATGCTACATGTATCTTATATACCGCTTGTTGATATCTTATTTAGTAGTATTGCCATGTCACTGAGGTACAAACAAAATTGATCTCATCTTTTTAAGCACAATTACAAGATTGCACAGCAAAATCTGTTCTTGAATACTGACAAATTGATTGCAGTTTTAGCTTGAGTGAGATTGTGAAATCTTTATCCTTCCTTCCTCCCTACCCTGGTGATCAGCTCCAATCTGCCAAAATGAATAACAACCAATTGTAATATTGGGTGACAACACACACATGCACGCACTCACATGCACACACACACACACACACACACACACACACACACACACACACACACACACACACACACACACACTACAGTCGACATCCACCACTGGCACATGCACACAGACGTATTAGGAGTTTAGGATGAATAGTAGCACCTGGCACTGTGAACTGCCCTCAGAGGATGGTCCCCTGCCACTCGAAGGATGGTCCCTACTGTGGTCCTCTGCTGCTCAGAGGATGGTCCCATGCTGCTCAGAGGATGGTCCCATGCTGCTCAGAGGATGGTCCCCTTCCCCAGTATGGCTCCATCACACATCAGACCAGCATTTAACATGATACAACTTGACAGGGCAATGTCAAAAGGTTGATATTCACTGAGCCCCTAAGATCCGCAAGTTCCATTGATGTTTTCCAGTAACCACGGCTACCATGGCAGCCATATACAACAGTGAACAGCACACCATGATGCACACAGCACTTGCGAAGGAGGGATGTGCCTTAGAACTACTGTGCCGTCCACTCACAAGTTCACACCTGCTCGTGGTCAACTCACAAGCAACTCGCGAGTGACTCACAATCTGTACTCACTTCGAGCAAGTTGAATGTACATGTATATTTGGAAGGAAAAAATCAAAGTTAATATAGCGCTTCTCGAACTAATAAATTGCTCACTAGAAACTACGTATAGTAAGTAGGAGACGTAACAACACTTCGAACCACCAGGCCACCGTACTATAGCATACCAGTGCCATATATATATATCCGTCTTACTGTGACGATTGAAGAGTCATTGTAAACCACTGCATGTTGCTTAGTTATGATGGTTAATTTTAATATGAAATCAAATGCTTATATGTACATCTCTACAAACACACACCCTCCATCTCACCACTACACACACACACCCTCCATCTCCCTACACCATCACTACACAATCCAGCACCGCAAATCAAATACATGTATGACTACATGTAGCAGGAGGAGGGCTATATTAAATCATTCAAAAGAAAGGTGGAAGCTGTTTGGGGACAATGTATCAATTGGGAGAAGGGGAGGGATAAACCATGTAGGAATTTTTAAAAAGGCATTTAGAGGCACTAACACATTCACATTCTAAGCAGGAGTGGCCATAAATGTGGAGAAGCAGTTCAAAATATGCCCTTCCATATATGGGCTTCAACACAACTCATGTACATGTACACACCTTGTTAACAAGACCATACCAGCTGCAAACATCTAACCTGCTACACTCCACACTCCTCACTCATCGACCACACCCATACACCCTCACAAAACCACACCCATGGGCCCTCGTAGCAGCAGTCATTAACCCCACAACTTCTCACTCACTGGGCACACCCATAGTGGCAGAGTACATTAACCCCACAACTTCCTAGATTTTTTGACATCTGTCAAAAAAAAACTTCACTGCTGCAACAATTCATGCAATTCCCTTCCCCCTCCCACCCCCAAAGACTCTAAAATGGTAGATTTCCCTGAGCGTCGTTAGCACCTACACACCCCTTCACTACGTACACATGTCTTCACTAGGTACACACATCTCTACAAGTACATACCTATTCACATACAAGTACACACATATCTTCTCTACGTACACATACATGTATCTTTACTAAGTACACATCCACTCACCTACATGTACACTATAACAGTATGATAAAAACAGGCCATTTTTTTCCTGGTATGTGCTGACAGTGGTAGTTATAACAAGCTGAACCCAGGAGTTTAGTATGACGTTGAAAACAGCAGTCCCTGTAGGTCAGTGCACAAGCATAGGGTTAACTTGTATACCTTGTCTCAATCCCTCACCCACACACATATTTGCATCTTCATCTCTCCTTTGGGACAATCTGGCCCAACCAACGTTTCGACAATACCATGTCAAATGTCTTCCTAACTTTACATACATGTACATGTACACTCTAGCAGGCCCCAACAGGTTGCCATAATTCAAATAATCATGCACTGTTGGGACAATATGACCTCTCAAAGTGGTAGACCTTATGTATTTTTTGTACTGTGCTTCCTCTTTTTGTACAAACTACAGCTGTTGCATCCTTGTAATCTACTCAACAATTTTAGTATCAATAACATGCAGTTATTAAGTAGCTGAGTTTGCTGTCCCATCCATTTGTATGCATCAACTTCATAGCATGGGAAAGTGGTGTGGCAATAAAATCCCTGAACAAGTTGGGCATTTCTAACAAACCACGAAGCCATACTGTATAAACTGTTTACATCAGCTGCTTGTTATCTTGGTGTGTAACATGACAACTTAGTTGCTGTGTAGCATGTCCCTTTGGATGTGTCAGGGTCAACAGATGTCTGCAAGTCACTGATGTGCAATGTTAAAATGTCTGGTGTGTTGGGATAGTGAAACAAATTGCTGGCCGGGACCTTGGGAGTGGAGAAATGTCCTGGTGACTTCTTGCGGGGTATGTCACAAAAACAGACCATTCTCACAAGGACATTTCTCCACTCGCATGGTCCCAGCAGTTTGTATCACTATCTCAACACACCAGACATTTTAACATTGCACATCAGTGACTTGCAGACATCTGTTGACCCTAACACATCCAAGGGATGATGCAACACTAACAAAATTCTGAAAAGATGGTGCACTACAAAGATAACAGTTAGCTGATCATCATGTAAACAGTTTATACAGTATGGCTTCATGGTTTGTCTTTGCCCCCCTATGACAAAGAAGTGGCACACCAGTTTGAGGTCATATTGTTCCAACAACGCAAAATTAAAGATTGATCATTTGAATTTGGCAACCTGTTGGGGGCTGCTAGCAGCATGTAAAGTAAGGAAGAAGTTTGACATGGTAGTGCAAAATATGGGTACACTTGGGCCTTTCCCCTCTCTCAACTCTCTCCACCTTCACCTTACCTCATTACAATTGTATACACACATCACCCTCTCCCTACACCCTTATATCTTCCTCCTTAGCCTCATATTCACACAGCACACATCACTCCCTCCCTAACCCTAACTCCCTTAGGGGTGTGTAAATTAGATGTGTGTGTGTCACTGTGATAAGGGAGTGTGTGCAGTGGGTGGATGTGCATGGGGTAGTCATGCTGTGAGGGGATTGCAATGTGGAAGGTGGGTGTACATTGGTGTGTACAAGAGGAGTGTGAAGACGACAAGGAGTGTATGTACAGTTGGATTGGTGTGTGCAGGGGATGTGCATATGGGTGAGTGACAAGGAGTCTGCAGTAATTTGTTACAAAAGCAAGTTATCATACACACCATGCACATGTCTTTCTTCAAGGGCTTTAATAAGAATTATCAATTATGAATCCCTCAATGGCAGTGTCGCAAAAAACACTCTTCTTCACAATCCGCGTGGACAATAGGATTGTCTAACACTTAGTTTCACTCCCAAGTACTTACTTTATAATAAAGCGTCAACAGTTTTCCGCGGCCGCTTGACAGCGTCCATGTCAACGACAGCGTCTTAACGAAGAGATCCAAGCGCTAGTTGCATGGTTTGCATTAGAGCGCCGGCATTATAGCGTGTACCAGCGTATCAACTGATAAACTGATGAGACCGATTTTTAAAAATATTTCTCACATGCACACGATCGACAGGTGATAGCATCTAATAATACTCAAAACAATAATTCCTATACAACTGCATGACTTTTGAGAATTATATTATTTAGTGTGGTATTACCACTTGCATTGACTGTTATGCCAAACTGTACGTGTTTTCCTGGTGTATGGATATACATGTAGTTGCCAAGTGGGTATGCTTGGCTTCTATTATAGTGTGGTGGTATATAGGAGTCTCAAGCAAGGTCACCTTGTAGGCCTATTTGACACATCCCTTATGACATGACTATTACAATAAACCATGCCAAACTGTTCTCCTGGTGTATGAGCATAGTTATCAAGTGGGTATGGCATTGGGAGAAGCTTGGCTTCTGTTACAGTATAGTATAGAGGGGACTCAAGTAAGGTCTGGGGACCTCGTAGGCCTTCCCTTACGACATACATGTACTGTTACAGTAAACCATGCCAAACTGTTCTCCTGATGTCTGAATATATTTACCAATTAAGTGCCTTGGTACCTAAACACCAAAAACTGTTCTATCCATGTTCCTGAGTAGGGTAAGAATCGTTGGAGTCAGCTGATAAAATTTTTAAGTCAGTTGGGTTGTACCCCTATGTACGTTCAGATAAACATACTTAGATGGCCAGTGGGTATAGGGGCTTACTATGTAGGGCACATGTACACACACACAACACACACATGCCGGTGATCCAGCATATGGCTGGTAGCCACACTACAAGAACTTATGTTTCACCAGTGCACATGTGCCTCCGTCATAATGAAACTTATATGCATTCGCTGAGAGCCTTTTTATAATGATGATTCAAAAACATTAGACAATCTTGTTCAATATAAATGTGATGCATAAAAAACAAAAAGGCAATAAGCATCAAACTACTGATTTTCACAAATGTTTATATATAGCTTGTAATGTCAATGAGCACATCGTAGCTAAAGCATCCACCAGAAGGTCACATTGGAGCCTATTGAGGGGAAGGAAGGAATAGAGCAGTAAATGAAAGGGCATACACAGACATCCAGTGTCACACACACCACATACACATGTGTGTGGGAAGGATGCTTTGTGTGGGAAGTAAGGCGCTGTGTGTGGAGAAAGGGTATCATCCCACCCACCTAAATCTGAACTGATATACTGGTTACCAAGTTTGCCTCAAAATGGCTGGCTGAAGTCTGCATGATACTGGGAAAGTCAGTGTGCCCATTGAAAAGGGCATGGATAATGATCTATTAAGTGGGAAGGAGAGGATAAATGAAATGGCACATATGCCAATAATACAACATCAATGGATGGCATGGGCAACACACACACACACACACACACACACACACACACACACACACACGCACACACACACACACACACAAATGAAATGGCATCCAGTGTCATCGTGTGTGAAGGGTGCTTTGTGGGTGAAGGGTGTTGTGTGTGGGAAGTGTACACATTAATGTCTAATGTCCTGGGCTTGCTCTTGGGTGCATGTATGTACATCGCAAGGTACGCAAAGCAGAGTTTTTTTTTTTTTTTGCATCCTAGTGAAGTTTGACTGCTTTACCACATTGCATAACACCCCAAAGCTTTGAAGGCCTAATACCTTTCGCTGCTCTTACAGCAACTCACCATAGTGGAGGTACGAGAAACTTCCAGTACATAAGTTATTATTTTTAAAAAATATCCATGTATGCCGTATAGTGTACCTCCACTGTGGCAAGTTGCTGTAAGAGCAGCGAAAGGTCTTAGGCCTTTTGCCCAAACAGATAAGGTCTTATGCAATGTGGCAAAGCAGTCGAACTTCTCTAAGATGCAAAAAAAACTCTGCTTTGCGTACCTTGCGATGTACATACTAGCAAGCCCAGGACATTAGACATTATTAATAACACATACACACACATGCAAAAAAACACACACACTGATCTATTGATTAGCAAAAGGCAACCCCAAGTAAGCAGAGGTCATTGGACCAGTACAAACCACTCAGACAAGCTGGACTGATGGGGGATCATGGTGAGGGAGCACACAAACCTCTCCACTTTCATGCAGTGCAGATTATTAACAGATATGTTCAATGACTTATGCGTGCCTATACCCTTCCACTAATATCCCCCCCCCCCCCCCCCCTTCCCCTTCCCTTGCAGTGTGGAAGGATTGGGTTGAGGAGAAGGTTGGTGTGTGTAGGGAAAGGGGTGGAAAAGGGTGGTGGGTATGGATCAGAAGTGTTACCAGGGAGAAGGGTGGCATGGATTGAAGTACATGTATCAAGGCATCATAATAAGTATGGATTCCCTTTTCGGTCCTATCCTACAATGCACATCACATCAGCATAATGTCCGAATTGTACACCCCACCTACATATACGAACACTGTACCCTGGGCATCTGGGTGACTTACAGAATGAAGATGAGGACAGGAAATACATTTTGTAGTGTTACACATGTATCTCGAGATTTCCAATAGTCACATTCAGGGTGCTGTTTTGGACAAGCAGGTTTGGCTGCTGCCTGGTAGACAACATACATGTACAAGTAAAATGATCAAACTCACCACCCCAGTACCTCTCCATTGTCCCAGCCTTCCGTACATACACACACCGTTTCACTACACGTACATGTAGGTAAAAAAGTAACAAATTGTAAGAAAAGTAGTAAATGTAAGTAGACCAATGTGAGGTGAATGTGGAAATGTGCTTCGTGCATGTGTGTAGGCCTATGCAATAGCCCACGTGACAGTATTACTATATCTTACCCCATTTTAAAATCTCGATCGCTCCTCTTCTTTCGCGGTCTGAAACAGTGTTTGCCTTCATGCAGGTAGCGCACCAGCTCAAGCACCAGCTTACTAGTAGAGACATAGTTGGAGCACCGTATGCGGATAGCGTCTTCGCTGTGACACATGATACACATCACATAAACATATAGATCGACACAATATGCCTGCTCGTTTACCGCTTGCATACAGAGAATGTCTACATTTGTAGCGCGAACCGAGTCACCATCGATATGTGCTACGGCTACGTCCGCTCCCTTGTATAATAGTAACCGTTACATTGTAGCGGTTATACCGGCTACCAAGTATACGGAGAACCGGATTTAGAAGGCCTATATAATATTATTGAGTTCCCTCTCCGACCAGCTCCATCTTTAATATTAGGGGATAATCCAGGCCTATTAATATTCCTAAAATAACAATTTTACTATCGTCCAAATACATGTAATTGGATATCATATCGTCATAGAATGGTTGTCATGACAATTTACTTGACACGTTTACTGTCCGGCGATTAATCGCCATAATCGCCAACTATCGCGATATTATCGCGATTATTTCCACCCGGGAAGCCAACGGAAATGCCGATGCATTATCAAGGGCACCAGTAGCTACTTGTGCAGCAAACGAGTGTGCTGCCGGAGGGGAAGGGAAGGGTGTGAGGGATGGTCGATCATCCCCAGTGACTTCATAGACAGTCATCCCCAGTGACTTCATACCGATATGGACTATAGATCGGAAGTAGTTTGTATAGGTGATATAATAGTATTGTTAGAAGTTCATATTCACACGGACTTAAGCGTGTATATAAGACTGTGAGGTGTTCTTGTAAAGGGGTTGAATATTGTGAGTTTATAAGGCCATCCTTCGGGGATCGGGACTGTTCCGCGTGCGCAGGCGATACTATCGGAAACCTTCACAGTGTGACATTATGCAACAGCAAATGATCATGGCAGAAAGAACGCAAAAGGCAAAGAACACCTTACGGACTAAGTACGGTGTAAGTGAGGAGGATAATCCTTTCCTTAAGCTTCCATTGGACATACATGGGTATATTACCTAAAACGTTGTTGGCAATTGTTACAATTGTATTTTTTTAAATGGTTTTTTAGGTGCATCCCTGTGGAACTTTTGCACATCTTGCTGTTAGGATCATATAAGTACCTCGTACGAGCCAAAATGGCAAAGCTATCACAGAAAGAGCGTGCAGAACTTTCAGCTCGCATTTCAGCCTTCTCAACATCAGGTCGAATTAAGAAAATGTTTACCGATATTGCTAAGCACTACAAGTCCTTCATTGGTAGAGATTTTAAAGAATTTGCACAGTTAGCTCTCTTTGTGCTGTCTCCTTTCTTGTCTTCATCAGAAAAGGAAGTCTGGCTGGCCCTGTCTAAGGTATACGCATTTACACATTTCATACTTATATTTACTGCTTCCTTAAACTGCAGGTATTCAGGATGGCGTATTGCGAGCATTTCGATCCAGAGAAGATGGTATACTATAGAGATGTTTGTCAAGGTTTTGTTAGTGCTATTGAAGCACACCTTCCTGAGTGGAAAACAAAGCTGAAGATACACCTGCTACTCCACTTACCAGATGATATGCTCATGTATGGCCCAACTGCTGCATTCAACACGGAACGGTACAATATTTTACATGTATACGGTTTAAGTTAACAACGATATGTCTGCACTTATAGATGTGAGAGTTTTAACTCCATTATCCGAACATGGAATATCTTTGGTAACCGTCATGCATGCACCTAGTAAAGACATTGCCAGCAGTTTTGCTGTTCAAGAAAGCATAAGGTTTACTTTCTCAGGAAGTTCCTTCAATCCATCGGAAAGGTAAGTCTAATGCATACAGTTTAGTTCTTCAGACTTTTTTGCAGATGTGGTGATGACCTTGTGAAGCTATACCAGGTACAAGACTATCTGTACGGTGTGGAGTCCAAAGAAGATAAAAATATATACAAGCCAGGAACACTGCGTATGGCAAGTTAATTTATTTTTCCCTGTACTTTATATATTATCATATCATTGTTTGGTAGCACTCCAGTTCAATCAGCAAAATGCAGTCTTGGCTGTACAATGTTGAGCACTGCAGAGATCGGAAAGATCTCCCTTAACATGCTTCCAGAGCACTTTACCGTCCTACTGCCTCATAGATTGGACAGAGTGTAACAAGTACTTAGTGGTGGTGCGATTGCAGCCGATTGTGGGCTCTGACAGGCAGTTGATCTATGTGGGTGACTATGTTCTCCATTGTAAGTTATTATGCTAGTTAAGGATGCAGGATTTATAATATATATTTAACTGCAGCTTACACAGGAGATAGGAGCTCTGATCGGCTGTTTTCAAGTCCACACCATATGCATGCACCACAACATACTGTGTTGTGCGTCACATGGAACCTGTTGTCACACCTGATGGAGTGCCACTCCTAAATGAATATGACTGCCCTTTGATGACACAAACAAATATTGTGCGGTTCATCCCTTCAGTGCAAGTCGTCAGGTCTGTTTCTGTTGTACATCAATGTGGTCATGGATGTAAAACAGCTGACACCATCACTACCACAACTGTTGAACGACAGCACATGTCCAGAAATTGTGGACATCGATGCATAACTCGGCGTACGATTGTGATAAAAAAAATCTAATTGCACCATTAAACTCACTAGGTACTTTAGAGATTTATCACGTTATTAAAACTGCTAATTAATTTATTAAAATTTATTATTGTTATTGTCTTTTAATAAATGCATTGTATGTCTGCATGGCAGGGAAGTTAGGAATAGGCATCGCTGTTACATAAAATCCTTCCAAACTACAGCTATCGTCGATTTTAGTGATCTAAGCATACGCATGCGCAACTCAAAACATTTAGTTGTACTCGTGCCCCTGCCATTGGATGCATTCTAGAGATCACGTGATCTGTTATTTAACCATTTTGATCCATTGTATAGTAGTTGGGCGTAGCCTTTTGGCAGAGGGTCGGGTATCAAGCCTAGGCCTATACCAAGATTTGTACCCATCTGATAGTATTGTGGATATACAATGTAATAGCTCTACACTCGCTATCAATCTAATTCTTGGTATACGCTAGTCTCGCTAGCCAGACGTACAACATCGAACTTCAACTGGATAGGCTTGAAACCCCTATAACGCGAAGGTCGAGCCCAATAGAACCGCTGCTGTGGAGTAGCTACTACATAATATGATATATAGGTGTAACTACGAGACTCGCTCGTTAAGATGCATGGGCGATTCCGTCCCTATATTATAATAATAATTATATGTATTGTATATATATCTATCTGCATGTGCATCGTTCTGACGTTGACCACGATGACTGGCTTGTTTTTGATAACATACTAGAAGTTCTCGTGGAGGTGTGTTAAGGATATTGCCTTCCACTAGCTAAAGAATTAACATATGCATGGTCCACTGTGTCCTGGCCCTATTATACTGTATATCGTCGATTAATGACTGTATATGGATCAATTGGCAGGCAAGGTCGCTCGCGCTCACTCCATAGCAGTCTCATACCCAGACCCAATATCTGCTATGAGGTTAAGTCCTGTACTCATTTCTATCCAGCTCCGCCGGAATTTTGGCTAGGGTATACAAGAAGGATGAACAGCCGTAAACGTATTCGGCAGTTGGCCTGAGATGTGTGTGTTTGTTATGCCGTGTGTTCTACTTTTTTATGATTGAGCGGCTGGAAGGAAATGCACATGCACCCACACCCAAATGCAAATACCATGCACGCAAATACACACACACACACACACACACACACACACACACACACACACACACACACACACACACACACACATGTACATGCAAATACACACACACACATACATACACACACATGTACATGCAAATACACACACACATGTACATGCAAATATACACACACACATACACACACATGTACATGCAAATACACACACACATACACACATGTACATGCAAATACACAAACACACACACATACACACACATACACACACATACACGCACACACTGACACACACACACACACATACACACACATACACGCACACACTGACACACACACACACACTGACACACACACACACACATACACACACACATACACACACACATACACACACATACACACACTTGACACAGGACTTGCATGGGCATGCAGTTGAAGAAAAGATCACATACATGCACCTGTCTATCTAATTTACTCCTACAAATACTAAAGCAATGGCCCAAAAAAGGATGCCATGATGCAGCTCTGATCTGTCATCAATGAACAGATCGATGGCCGATGGCATGAAGGCTGGTGATCATGACTCATACACAATGGCAAGGATGCTATAGGTAGAACCTACATGTATGTACTAGCCATGCATGTGAAACGTTTACATTACAGCCATAACTAATGACCACATGCCACCACCCTAATTAAATAGGTGACCACAAAGATTTTGAGTCAGCTACATTCTCTGTTAGTACAGGTACATGTAAAACCTTCTGAACTTTCCACATTTATCACACACATACACAACCAATACATAACCAAATAAATATAAATGCCACACCACAACTGTTACATTACCTATTACATACATCTGCAGAGCCATGTACATATAGCTAGACCACATAAAGCCTTCCATTTGAGTTGTTGCTGAAGTGTTTTCACCAGGTGCATGTTGGAAGGGTGGCTGGCACAGTCCATGAGATGCAAAACTTTGTGTCCAGTCCCTGGTCCATACCAGGTGGTCATGTAGGTAAGCCTCCTCTCCTGGCAGACAACTGGTGTCTGTGCTATGTGTACAACCAAACCAAGGAGTTTTTCTAACCAAACTAATAAAGGTGGACACCACAGGATGATGTGACAATTGTAGCCACTTTAAACAATTATTCTTTGGTCCTATATCTACATGCATGTAACACGTAGATCTATCTATCCTACATCAGAAACCTTTAAACTTAATTTGATTCATATCCCAGTGGCTGCCTCTGGGATGTGCTATCAAATTCCTCATCTCTAGGGAGAAGGGCCTACATGTATTATCTTTTCCCAACTGTTCCACAAGGATATCTCCCATCCACCTTCACAAGGCACTCTCTCTCCTCTACCTCCACAAGGCTATCTCACAAGGCTACCTCCCTCCACCTTACCTCCCTCCACCTTCACAAAACTACCTCCCTCCACCTTCACAAAACTACCTCCCTCCACCTTCACAAAACTACCTCCCTCCACCTTCACAAAACTACCTCCCTCCACCTTCACAAGGCTACCTCCCTCCACCTTCACAAAACTACCTCCCTCCACCTTCACAAGGCTACCTCCCTCCACCTTCACAAAACTACCTCCCTCCACCTTCACAAGGCTGTCACCCTTTCCACCTTCCCCATGTGGATATAGTAAAAAAGTAGGTTGTTACCGCATGTATTCCTCACGTGATATATCCTTATAAGGTTCGTCTCTGTGGAACGGTTTTTTTTTTTGCTGTATTGGTAGTTTTCATTCTGCAGAGATGAAAAATATATAGACACGCACAGATACAGATACGTAAGTACTATTAGTTGCAACAAAAAAATAGAACAAAAATATGGCGTCAGGTTTGCACGTAAGGACATGCCCATCTTTACAAATATTACTGAAGGTAGAACAGGTGCAAAAATGTGGCTTTGCTATAGGGATTACATCCGCGAACTCCTTGTGGTAGAATTAGCAATATAGGTGAGTAAGCCGGAATCGAATCGTTTAAAACCAACGCAACCAAAACAAGCCGTTGTAGAATCCATGTACATGTACATATAGGTAGCTAAATCACTCCGAACATGATCGCGCCCTACAGCTATAGGGCTTAAAAAGAATGTTGGAGCAGCCGAGTAGGCCTACTACCCCCCAAAAAGTACAATCGCATCTATATTGCCACCCATGCACACGCGCAACAGTCGAAATCAGACGCACATGTGTAACAAGCTATCAAGTATCGAACGTTCGTTGCTAGGATTCATACCGTGGTCGGTGATTTGTGCCTTCTTGTTTGAAAACCTTCATCGCGGCAGGGCACGCACGCGGCGTTTGTCGATTTATTATTGAATATTGGTATTTACAAAGACATATGAACCTTAATGATAAAAGTGATCAGGGAAGCGAGGGTAAAAGGGTCATGAACGTTAGAATATGTCACACTCCAGCCCTAATGGTTTTACTAACAGCATTTAGTCTTTCCTTTTTGATATCTAGCTTGGATTTTCGTCAGGAAGCATAAATGTCTTGAAAAACCCTCATTTTTAAAATCAAAATCCATACATGTCTATGGAAACACTGAAATTCTGATGAGGAAGCGTCAGGAAGAGGGCTAATTTTTTTGTTTAACGACAGAGGTATACCTTATGATCCTCTTCATCATAAAGTTCTTTTTCCTTGTCATGGGCATCTTTTCCTGAGTGACAGTGATCAAAAGAGTGTCATCCTCCATACATTTCAATGGACGCGTGCACGGTAATGAAACGGGAAAAACGTCATAACGCGTCAGGAATTAGTAATGAAGGCATGCAATTTCTGGCCATGAAGTCTCTGTGACAAAAACTCTTTTTTCAACATGATTGGAACAATGACCTGTACTGTTTGAATGTGTATTGTATGCACACAGACACGTGATGTTTATGTGTATGTTTTGTGTTTATTAATTGTGACTTTCATGTGAGTCAGAAAGGTATATACGTATATATAGGTATATAGGATGAGAGGGACACGTAAAACGCTGCCGTATCAGATTTTTCTCAATACACAGCGGTTCAGCCGTCCAAATACGTGTGACGATTAATTCCCGCCGTCAATACACCCGACGTGCAAACAGCGAAACGTGGGTAGGCAGTCATTGTTTCCTTGGACCGTACGGTAGATATTTGGAGCGTGGGCCGTACGATCAAAGACACTAAATACACGCAATGAAATTATTTTTCTTGAGTCATAATAATTAGCGGCAAATTAAAGACTTTTAATATTGTGATCACTGTGTAGAGTTTGTGTGCAAATATACCTACTTCGAGCACCAGCTTGCTAACCATGGCTGTGCGTTCACTAGTCGTGAAGTTGAAGGAGTTGATATTGCCAACAATGGTATGGCCTCGTATATGTACATATATCGTACTCAATCACTTCTGTTACTTTTAAAATTACCGGTCCTTGTACAGCGGACCTCAACCAAACGTACAGTTCAGATCCAGAGTCAGATGTAGAGCTAGCGGGGAACGAATTGTCGAGCCAGTGTTCTTCAAGCAAATGTAGCACAAGTGATACTGAAAACATGCAGCGAGGTGCGTTGTCGATGCACTCACACATGCATTGTATAGCAGCCGCGAATATACATTTACTAGTATGTACACGTACACATGCATTGAGTCCTTTAAGTGGCCGTAACACAAATCATTCAGTAGCGTTATACCCATTTTGAAGGTCTCCAATACTGACCTTCGTGGGTGTGGCTTCACGTGTATATGGACATGTGTATCCTATAGAACACCTCTGCTGTTATACGCCCTGAGAGCTTCAAAATCAGAACCTTTAACCCATTTGAAGGTCTCCAGGGGTATGTTGTACCTTCATGGGTGTGGCTTTATGTGGTGGGCTTCTAACGGCCATTTTTTTTCACGTAGTACTGATGCATATGGACGTGTGTAATCTATAGAACACCTCTGCTGTTATATGCCCTGAGAGCTTCAAAATCAGAACCTTTAACCCATTTGAAGGTCTCCAGGGGTATGTTGTACCTTCATGGGTGTGAGTGTCTGCGTGTAGGATTTGAAACAGAAAACATGATTGAAGGCAAGGTAATGGATGGCTGATGTGTGCTTGGGGTACAAACATCCAAACTTCTCTCTACGCAGTGTTCTCCAATAAGTGCTCACCATCCATCCACGTAGCCCTGCCTGTGAGAGGTGCCATCTCTTCCTTCCCTGGAAGGACTGCAAATGATTATAACAAGGTACGTACTGAGACATTTTTATGCACTCTCCTTACACTCTGTTTCTTATCCTCATAAGAAAGCATTGAAGTCAAGGTAATGGATGACTGATATGTGCTTGGAGTACACACATCCAAACATCTCTCTATGCAGTGTTCTCCAATAAGTGCTCTTCCGTACTGTGTGTGAGAGGTGCCATCTCTTCCTTCCCTGGAAGGACTCTAATTTGATCAAGCGAATGATATAGCGACAAGGTACGTACTGAGACATTCTTACACACTCTCCTTACACTCTGTTTCTTATCCTCATGAGAAAGTATTGTCTTGTATTGAAGGCAAGGTAATGGATGACTGATGTGTGCTTGGAGTACACACATCCAAACATCTCTCTACGCAGTGTTCTCCAATAAGTGCTCCCCCATACTGCGTGTGAGAGGTGCCATCTCTTCCTTCCCTGGAAGGACTCTAATTTGATCAAGTGAATGATTGTTGAGAAGGTACGTACTGAGACATTCTTACACACTCTCCTTACACGCTGTTTATCATCCTCATGAGAAAGCATTGTCTTGTATTGAAGGCAAGGTAATGGATGACTAATGTGTGCTTGGAGTACACACATCCAAACATCTCTCTACGCAGTGTTCTCCAATTAGTGCTCCCCATCCATCCACGTAGCAGAGATCTGCCCTGCTTGTGAGAGGTGCCATCTCTTCCTTCCCTGGAAGGACTGCAAATGATTGTAACAAGGTACGTACTGTGACATTTTTACACACTCTTCTTACACTCTGTTTCTCTTCCTCATGAGAAAGCTTTGAAGGCAAGGTAATGGATGACTGATATGTGCTTGGAGTACACACATCCAAACATCTCTCTACACAGTGTTCTCCAATAAGTGCTCCCCCATACTGCGTGTGAGAGTTGCCATCTCTTCCTTCCCTGGAAGGACTCTAATTTGATCAAGTGAATGATTGTTGAGAAGGTACGCTGTTTCTCATCCTCATGAGAAAGCATTGTCTTGTTGGATGACTGATGTGTGCTTGGAGTACAAACATCCAAACATCTCTCTACGCAGTGTTCTCCAATAAGTGCTCCCCCATACTGCGTGTGAGAGGTGCCATCTCTCTTCCTTCCCTGGAAGGACTCTAATTTGATCAAGCGAATGATTGTCTATACAAAGTTTATGTATATGTTTTACATTTATGACCATCTGGTCACGTGTCTAATTACCCGCACAATGTGCCCTGGGCGTTTAAACAGTTCTGCAATTTTGCATCCGGTATATAGCAACGTGACTTGAACAGCTTCAGACTCACTCAGACTGGCCTCGCAAATGGTAGGATGATTATTTACCTACCCTTTTATGATGTAGACGTACGCGCGTCCTTTCAATCACCGCAATGGCCAGTGTTCGCGCTGCGTGCAAGGGATAGCAACTCGGTAAGTAACGGTGGATTATTCAATCTTACTGCGATCTCAATTCTGTCCCCATGCAAGGTCACCATGAAGGACTAATGCTGCGTGTTGTGAACGAACTAGGCCCTGAACTATATACCTATAACTGACATAGGTAAGGTTTGTTTTTTTTACCCCGTCTCATACACACTGACACAGTTCTTGATGCAGTTCCGTTACTATTTATACCATCGGAGAAGCTACTTGTGGCTGTTCGGTACTTTATAAGGCAGAAGGCTGTAGCAGCGAAGGTCGTATATGCAGCACAGTTACGTTATTCGAGGTAATGTACATATAGTTTATTTTTTATTGTACATGCACACAGGGATCCTGGGAATTCAAGGCAATTCAAGGGTGTAAGCAAGTTGTTTGCACAAGGCAGCATCCCTACCGGAGAAAAGTGAGAAGGTAAGGTTTTATCTTATTGGCAACAATCTCAGATCGTGTATTGCATTATTAGAAACAGAAGACGCGCGGACAGAAACAGGCCTATACAGTTGGAGAGGCAATTGACGCACAAAACGGAAGAGAAAAATGTGTGTGTGTGTGTGTGTGTGTGTGTGTGTGTGTGTGTGTGTGTGTGTGTGTGTGTGTGTGTGTGTGTGTGTGTGTGTGTGTGTGTGTTTTGTGTATTTTTCTAATTTGAGATTCACAGAAACTTAAAAGTGTGGCCAAGTTTATTTGCGAGCGAGGCGCGGTGTCAAAATGTATAGCGTCGATCGGCAGGCTGCATGCATGTAGCCATGTACTACGTACGGGGTGGGTTGAAAGCTCGTACAGAGTAGGTAGACGATCAAAACGGGGCCAGGTAAACGATCCAAACGGGGCCAGGTTGACAGTCGTACGGTGTTGTTAGACGATCCGAACAACTCGTACGGGGTAGGCAGACGAATTATCAGCGTGTGAAAACGTGCGACCAAACGAGCCTCGCTTCCACGGCCGTTTCCTATCGGTCCGCACACGTGTACTGTCATCGTACAACCGGCTAACATCGGATCCAATTGGATCCGTGCGCAAGAACGTGCAGAGGCGAGCCCGGAATCATGCAAGTGAACCGCTGTGATAGTTGCGTTACGCCAAGGTTCACGCTCCTAAATTGGACCCGTTCACGCTACCGATACGCCAAATAATCTTACGTTAAAAAAAAAAAAGCGGTGCCGATCGGCGATGATACGTCACTATGGTCACGTTGACGTCACGCCAGTGTATTCGCTTCCGATACGGACTCCAATTGTTGGCCGTGTACCACGTGAGATGGATCCTGTCACGAATATATTAATATTTCGGTCCGCGTCTAATTTTGGTCCGCCCGGACCAGAATAGGCAACCGGAAATGGTCCGGGCGGACTAAAATTGATTGCCTGATTTCATCCCTCGTGTCACTTTTTGGTCCCATCTCCGATATTATTGTACATCGTGACACGGCGACGATCTTCTGGAGGAAAAGAGGACGAATCGGAAAGGGAGAAATGTGGTAAGCTATTAGTTAGTTATATAGCCTATAGTGAGAGAAAGGATACGTTGAAGCACAGAAATGATAATGATTGCCAGTAGCGAGCCGCGTTATATTTGGCTATATCTATTGCTAACCTGTTGAGTTGCTATCTAGTAGTTGTTGAATAGAGACCAACTGCTTACTGTGTTTTCTTTTACAGTTCATAAGCCTAGCTGGCACGTAAGGCGTGTGGTTAATATCTATGGTTGGGCGTAGCCCGATCTTCGCGTACTAGTACTAGCGGAAGGTCGGGCACCAAGCCCACACAGTTTTTGTACAGACGTATAACAGTAAGGTGCTCACAAATAATACCACATGGTGCAATAAGATAATCGTGGTCTTATCTGTAAATGGTCTTAGATCCGAATAACCACAAGTGGGCTTTAATTCGTACTGATAAACAACCGTGTATAATGAGCAAATGTATGCTGCCTACGCTTGTAATCAGTTCTTAGTTCCAGTACTCTATAAGCTTTGAGAATGTTTAGCTTGAGTGTGGCTTTGGCTCAGGCATGCATGCATGATTGAGAAGTACAGGATCATCTAACAGCAATTGAATGGACCTTCAGTGACGAAGCTACAATTTGTGCCACTGGCAAGCAAGCATAACAAGCTTTTACCAAAACCCGTGGGTAGAATAGCAAATACATCCCCGCCTTTAATTAGAGCCACAGTTCTTTCTACCTGTTACGGCTTCATTGAAGAGCAGCCTAGTTCCATGGCTGTCTCAATCACACTGCACTACAGTTCTCTCCATACAACTCTCTTGCAACAGCTATACTAAATACTTGTGTATGTTGATTAGGTGCCTGGATAATTGCCTACATTGAAATGCTGCATTCTTATTGGACTGCAATCCCAGTTGCAGCTTGTACAAAAACTGTGCGGGTTTGGTATCCGACCTTCTGGCAGTATGCGAAGGTTGGGCTACACCAAACTCGTTTCGGATCATGGTTTCATCAACCATATAGGCGCCTATAGGGCGCTATTAAATAAATTGTAAGGATAGTAAAAATATAGGGAGCCACTCTACCCAGCTTTATTAACAATCCCCTATGTATGAAATTTATCCTGTGCACAATTTGAAAAGCCACAGTCAGTGACACATGTAATTACTCAAAACACAGATTGTAAAGCTGATTTGTGACACTATACTAAGAAGCATAAGACCCTACCTCTGGACTTTGGGACATAAAAAGAATGATGCACATGGAAAGGGCTTAACAAAGAAGTCATTAAACTGGTAGGCTCTTTTTGGTTGGAATTTATATTTTCTAAAGGTATCATCCTGCATGTGAAGTGTATCAAAGGAATTCTGCAAGACTGGTAGTTACTACTGAACTGCATCCTGTATATACAACATGGTATCATATAGCAACAGGTATGTCCACATGGGTGTTTGTATGTGAGTATCAAATTTTGCATACTTAATGCTGTAACTTAATTAGTTTAAGCATTCATTCTGATGTATGGTATACACCCTTTTTGTTAGATACATCGTTACTTTGAGTGATTATTTCTCTAGGTCGGTTGAAGCTGTTCTTACACCCAGCAAAGAGGCCCATCAAGTAGCCAATGCACTTCACACAAGGTTATATATGGTAGATATTAATTGAAATAATATGCTCAGAATTCAAGAATGTTGAAAGGATGAAAGTAAACTAGAGCTCTACCATCCACAGGTGCACCCTTATCAAAGAATTATTTTGTTTGTTTATATCATTGCCTATATAATATTATGCAATAAAACAGTCTTGACGAAATGTTTAGTCAAACATTGCAGTCGATGCTTGTTAAAGCACTTACAGGACTGAAAGAGCATGCAGTGTGATGAATTTATTGATTTAGAATGTCTACAACACGTCTGAGTCCACTCGCTACACTTTCTCATGTTTCGCAACAACGCTGTTTTGCGGTGTTACCAATGAGGAAAATGTACCTGAGCACATGACACCAGTGTGCAGTTAAAGGCAGGAAATGTTGCAAAATGTCAAGAAAGACATTCTTGTTGCACAGGTATAAAATGTTGGTACACGTAACTTGTTTTTATTTGCTCTTTTATTGACTTAAAAATCAGCAGAATGATGCTAAACATGCCAGGGCCAATCTATTTCTCAATGGTACTGAGGAGATATTTCAGAAAGCGGGAAAGGTGGTAAAAGGCAGTCCACTCCACCATCGCTATGCCGCCTAGACTCTCCTCAACAGGCTACTCCATTAGCCTGGTTTTTGTAGTGTCATATTTTGTCATACCCGCCCGGCAGAGGCGGCCCCAGCATCTACGGAGGGGAGGGGCCAAACACACGAGGGGCGCCAAAAGGGGCGTGGCTTACCATATTTCAGATACGCGCGTAACCGTTGGACTCTGGATTGCTGCTAATAATGCATGCGAGCGAGCGCTAGAAGCTAAATTATGCTCCGCATGTTGTAGTCTCTTTGGATTGCATTAATTGACATTAGTTTTAGGGATTGGGGGGGGGGGGGGGGGAAGGGGCGCCATAGCCTGGGGGGGGGGGGGGGGGGGGGGGGGGGGGCCAAGGCCCATTGGGCCCCCCCTCCGGCCGCATATGAATAATATTACCACTAAGCTATGGGTGGGGTACAGTTACTTATTCTGCGTGAAGTAATCAGTTTGAATTTATTTTGTCTTTGTCCGCCTATATAACAGCAGCGTATAGGGTCAAATTAGGCAGTCTGTTTCGGTCCTATGACCAAATTAGGCTGCTTGCTTTTGTCCGCCTATATAGGACCAAATTGAGCAGCGTAGGACCAAATGAGGCAGCCTGTTTTGGTCCTAGGACCAAATTAAGCAAAGCCTGTAATAGTCCGCCGGACCAAAACAGGCTGCCTGAAACGGTCC
>OX442419.1:8316396-8428804 GCA_949361645.1 Spongilla lacustris
TTGAAGCGGTTATTTAGTCGAAATAGAACCAGTTGGGGCGGGCGGTTATTTGATTATCGCAATCGGTTAACCGCCGGTTAACCGGTTAACCGGATCTCCGGAACAACCAGTTTCAAGCGCACATGGCAAATTGCTCCGAAGATTATGGCTACAACATACGGACTTACATGGCTTAATTTACTATTGTAATCAAATGTGGTGTAAATGTGTTAGTAAATATGGTACAGTGTATATGTGACATTTCCGCGTATTGCTTTAGCGGAAATTGTCATGTTTACTAACACATCTACGGTGAGCCCTAACCCCCCCCCCCCCCCCCCCCCCCCCACCCTTCTGATGCATAGAATGGCCTCGCCTGACTGGCCTGCTGGCGGGTCATCTGGTACCAGCTGTCTGGTACTCTCTTTATTTCGTTGTAATGCTACTCTTTGTATTTATATTGTAAGGGTACTCTCCTTATCTGGTTGTAAAGGCTCCTAAGGGTCCTCTCCGTATATATGGTTGTAAGGGCACTGTTTTAATTGTCGCGAAGCCCTGTATATTTTGTGCGGGACTGTCACCATCTTGTCTCATGTGCACCAGCTGAGCTGCAAGCAAATGGCCAACGTCAAACAATATGCAGAAATCAGAGGTCACCAGGAAAGTGATGGTGTTCAAAATGACATAGTATAGGATGTATTCCATTGCTAAAGATGTGGCACATATGAACTCGGTACCGTTTTTAATTATGACTTTTAAGGTGTTTTTGAAAACGTGATATTTCCATAACCACACATCCTTTTCTTGCCAAATTCTGGAAAGGTATTACCCCATCCCTTACATACATATAGTACTATTTTGATGTTATAGATTCATTCTGCTGGCTGTATCCGAGGCCTGATAGGTCCCGGAGGTAAAACGTATCATAACTCCAACACCGAAATTACTTCTAATGCCAAATTTGAATCACTGGTAGCGGGAAAATGGTGTCCAACTAAACGGTGTCTTTTCGCAATACCTTTATAGCGATGGTTCAGGCGAGGCTTAGTGTCAAGACGCTTTGCGGTGTAACACAAAAAGGGGGCGCTTTGTACTAGCCTCATTATTGTGCACACATATATGTATGGAGTTGTGTAATGAGGGTGCTTGTGCAGTATTATTGCTCAGAGTTGTCATTTCTCACTGAGGGTATTGATGTGGTCGGGTCGTGTGTTCAGCCCTTTACAGAAGACATACACATGTATATCAACTCTATCCACCTGAACTTGCTAAAGGTACATGTAGGTATTTAATACGTATAAATGTGTAATTCCTTATTTCCTTACTTCCTATCTACAAATCCAACGTTTTATTTTATATACCAATTTTTTTATATCCTGTAGAATTGTAGCCGAAAAAACTGTAGATATTATTTAGATCTGGCTATATTACTTGCTGTAACCAGATCTCAAGAGTTTCAACACACAAGAGTCAAATAGTTACACGCAAACATGATACATATATATCTGAATCCTCCATCCCCCCACCACCTCAGGAGTGAAAGTAGGGAGGAGGAGGGAACAAAAGAAAGGACTGGGAAAGGTGGGACGATGGAGAAGCAAATAGAGGAGGAAGGATGGATAGGATGGAGGAGGGAGGAGGGAAAGGAGGGAGGAGGGAAAGGAGGGAAGGGCAGGGTTATTTGGCAATAATTCGTTTTCACTTTTATAATCACTATATGTATTGTTACACTTGATGCTAAATATTATTACAATTGAGATGAAATACTGTTCCTACACGTACTCCAAAGATGAATGTTCAGAAATTCTGCACTACAGCATCAATAGCACTCAATACAGCACTGCTTTGCAAAATGCCAACATGGTTAGCACCTGGAAGGGTACGGCTTGTATAAATGGAAACTGTTGAGATTTCCAAACTTAGGCACACTTGCGAGCTCTGCAGGACATTGCAGGTTAACTATCCCATCACCATCTCCCTCCACTATTTGAGGAGCTGTGTTAGGGAATCCACTGTTATAGATTAACTTCTCTGGTGCTTGAACTCCTGTTCAGTAAAAGCAGTAAACAGGTACATTGGGTGCAGGAAAAACTGCATTGTTGCAGTTATGCCAGTATAAATGCTGTACCCTTGAGTTTAGCCAATGTCGGTATACAGAGCTGCATAATCATTAGTGGCGTAGCTATGCTTTGGTGTAGTGACGAGTACAGTGTTTCCCCTGCTTAGAAGGCTTAGTGCAGTACTTGGAAATGGTTGAGCAGCACTCCTGAATTATCATATCCAAATCTGATGTAAAATCACAAATGTCATTGATTTGTACGGTACATATCCAGATACGAGTAGTAAACCACCACCAGACCATGCCCCTGCTATTGTAAACAGTTTTCATCAGATACAAACGAGTGGCTATTATGCCAAACTATGCATGCAGCTGGTGGAAATAAGAAGTTTATCATAGTAGCACACAGCATGGGAGGTCCTGTCTCGCTCTACTTCCTAAACAATGTTGTCTCTCAGAAGTGGAAGAACACATACATCAATGCTTTCATCCCTATACAATGATATTACATAGATCAGACTACACTGCTTCCTGTAACTAGACCTGAAGAGTTTCATCACAATAGAGTCAAAAATAGTGTCTTCTTATGACTACTTATACACATATCTGAATGTGAATGAAAGGAGGAGGGAAGAAATAAATGGAGGAGTAAAGGAGGAAGGATGGAGAAGGGAATAGAGGTAGGAAGGAAAGGAGGCCTGGGAGAGGGAGGAGGAAGGAGGGAATTTAGGGAGGAGCGAAATGGAGGGAATTAGTACACCCAGCATTATATGGCAATGATTCGTCTTCACTTTTATAATCACTGAATGTATTTTTACACTTGATACTACAAATACAATTGAGACAAAATACAGTTCCTATACACTAGTATTACACACGAGCTCTAAAGATGAATGTTCAGACATTCAGCACTACCGCATCAATAGCACTCAATACAGCACTGCTTTTCAAAATGCCAACATGGTTAGCACCTTGAAAGGTACTGCTTGTAAATGGAGACGTTTGAGACTTCCAACTTAGGCACACTTGTGAGCTCAGCACGTTAACTGTCCCATCGCCATCTCCGTTCACTATTTGAGGAGCTGTGTTAGGGAATCCATTGTCATAGATAAACTTCTGGGGTGTTTGAACTCCGGTTCCATAAAAGCAGTAAACAGGTACGTTAGGTGCAGGAAAACCTGAATTGATTGCAGTTATGCCAGTATAAATGCTGAACCCTTGAGGGTAGTCAATGTCGGTATACAGAGCTGCATAATCATTAGCGGTATAGTTACGGTTTGGTGTAGTGACAAGTACAGTGTTTCCCCACACAGATGGCTTAGGAAGCAACAATGCAGTACTTGGAAATGTGCGAGCAGCATTCCTGAATAGAATGTCCAAATTTGATGGAAAATGGCAAATGTCATTGATTTGCAGCAACTCGTTGGGAGCATATCCAGATATGAGTAATTTCAATACTAAACCACCACCAGACCACGCCCCTGCTATAGGGATGAAAGCGTTGATGTATGTGTTCTTCCACTGCTGAGTGACAACATTGTTTAGGAAGTAGAGCGAGACAGGACCTCCCATGCTGTGCGCTACTATGGTAACCTTCTTATTTCCACCAGCTGCATACATAGTTTGGATCAGTGATTTGACGTTGGCGTAATACCCACTCGCTTGTAGTTCAGCTAGTGAATGTGAGAATAAACAGTACTGAGGTGACATCACATGACCATAATCACAATATTTCAAACCTGGTGACAGTCTCCAGTCATACGGAGCGGCTCGTATGGTGCTGGCTCGTGTGTATCCAAGTCTAGCGTAATGTTTTACCATAGTACTGAAGTATGCTCCCAATGGCAGCTGCAGGGAGCAGTCTGTTTCGATGGGGTTGGCCGCCAGATATTCAACTTTGCAAGTGTCACCAAAACCTGATACCTTTATTCCAAGACCAGATTGATTTTGGAAGCTTCTTGTTCCCGAGTTATACACCAACCTTTATACAATTTGAAAGTAGATGTTTACATGTACATTTCCAAAAACGTAGTTGATGTGTGAAACACCTGTACCACACCAAACCCTGGGCTGCCTAAATATGGTCTGTGTACTGTGTATGTACATGTACTAAAAACTGGTATACTAGTAGTCGAAAAATGAATGAAACAAGATATAAAAACATTACGAAAGCAAGTGGTATATATATAGGATTTGAAGGCAATGGTGGTGTACAAAGAAAGCTAGGGAAAAAGAATTATTCGTATATTTAGTAACCTAAATGTAATACCGTTGTACAAAGTGCTACACCCTTGTTCCCTTCCATTTTACACCATCATTGCCTTAAAATCCTATATACCATGCACTAACTTTCTCAGCGAGAATGTTTTCATATTGTATATTTATATTTCTAGTAATCACTACGGCTCGCCCCTACAATTTCTATTCATGCATATATAGTTGCAGTACTGGGCTTTATGCCTAGCTAGCTAATTATTTAAATGCTTATGAAGATGGTTTTGTTCGCTGTAATAAATTTTATGAAAAAAAATTTCGGGCTCCAGCTGTATTACAGATTCGAAGAAGTGTTTCTGAATGTAAAAGCTGCACGGAAATTTCATATGATTCTGCATCAGATAATACGCAAAATCTCATGAGTGTGCATGGTAGCCTCTGGTACTGCCCTGTATTGGTGACCCCCCTTCCCACCACCAAGTATTTCCTTAAATGAATAAATGACATGTACATGTACAGCTGCGTGGAAAATGAAGTTATGAACAGGCTGCACCAACACAAGGAGTATACCACTAGTCCATGTTCCAAAACAGATACATACAGGGTGTTCCGGTTCTGGACCGTCCGATAAAGGAGGAATCCTGCATACGTGATGACTCAGATGGACTGCATTGCCAATGGTGCTGTAGTATATTAGAATAATCCAGAAAAAAAAAGCTGGAGCTTCTTACTAGAACGGCATGGGTAAATATTCCTGAGGCATAAAGTGATTGTACTTTGCCGCTGTATCAGTATGCATGTGTATGGTACTAATGCACATCTATATGCTTCTCCGTCTATTCCGATCATTTCCGTCCACCTTTGTATCGCGATACGACAAAAAAAATATCGATATCGCGATATATCGCGAATATTGTATATCGCTATGCAGGTATATCGCGGCAGCACTGCAAGACCAAACCCCGCCCTTCCACGCACTATTATATGTATTATCGAAAACTCACTGGCAGGATTGCCGAAGGCCAGCCCGTCCTATCAGGCGGACCTTGCAGGACAGACCTTCCAGCCGGCCTAAAAGGCCAGACAGTCGGGACAAACCCCTTAGATTAGGGTCAACTACCGATATAGGTTTTGTCCTTATACCGTTCTTATTATCGTTCAGTAAAAGTAATTTCTTACCGAATATTTTTGGAAACAGTCTTTATTGATTATTGCAATATCTTGTACATGTACGTACGTACTCCCAGCTATTAAATAATTATCACGTCAACTATAATGCTTAATTGTGATCACCGAATTAGTGTTATGAATAGGAAATTTTCGCACGCTACATATTTTATGCAAGTTGTTTCTAGCACAGTAACATCAGAGCAAGGAACTGTGCATTACAGGAGCGTCTGAAACCCCTCTTGCAAAGTTCAAGGTTAAATAATATGCACGGACAGGATATAACATTTTCAGACTGCCGGTTACAGCGAAGACCCCGACTAAATCAATCACTGAGGGTGAGAAAGTCAACCGAGAATTTTGTTGCAATACTAATCAACCCCAATCTACTTTTTGCCGCGTCTGACACGTACATTGCGTTATTTTATAGCATTTTGTTCTCTAATTAGTCACGCGCCATGTTGGTGCTCGCTTACTATAAGTTATACTTGTACATGTATACACACTATAGTTCAGAGCGTCATATAGATGTAGATTGTTGTGAAAACTGACATTCTCTTTCTTGTTTATCAAAATTTATACATATGGGTGTGGCAGACGTGCATTATTTCATGGTCCCGTCTAACCGGTCGGAACCGAAGGAGCAGGGGGGGATCGCTCCCCACGATCTATATTAGGTGGAGCATCGCTCCCCCAATTTTTATTTTAAATAAAGCAACGCAGAGAGCTTGTATTGAAAGAATTACAAATTAAAACGATACGTTTAATAAAGCCATGGCAATTAACAAGTTACGAATGTTATTAAACCTCCTTTTGGCATGAAGCATACGCAAAGGTCCTGCATTACCGACTTCTTTCGTATGAAGTCTTGTTCAGGTGCACTTGTATCAACTCTTAAAGATATGACCAACGTTCGAGTTTTGGCTGATATTTTGGCAACATCTCAGCTGTAGAGTTGGAATTGTTTTCAGAAGTGATGAAACTAATTACTCTCTTCCAATTAGTACAGCCTCCGCAGAACGATCATCGTCGGCGTTGAGACGCGAGAAAACATACTTGCATGCGGTCTACAATGACTCAGGAACGATTAAATAACGTTACGATAATTCATGCGGTCTACAATGACTCAGAAACGATTAAATAAGGTTACGATTATTCTCTGCCACAAAGAAAGAGCGGATCTCAAAAAGCCAATGACTTTATTTCCCGTAGAAGAAACGTTTTTGGTGCACTTTACTGTCTAGGCATACAATCTTATGTTAATTTATTGTTTCATGAATATGATTAACTACGATCTCTTCTCCCCATGTTTTTAATCCGTTCCGACGTGTCGTGCTTTCACCAGAAAATAAGCCCCAGCATGCACTACACGCAAAGGTGATGCATAATGATCGCTCTTCAAGTAGGAGTAAGTTTTAAAACCATCCGCCAGGGGCGTTTCGACAAAAATCGGTTGCCGCCTGAGCACTGAATGAAATCAACAAAAGGCGTGCCTTCAGTAATCACATGCGCGGCAATTATAGGGCAAAGAAGAGCTTACTTTGACTGTGCGTATTATTCTTTTAAGGTCAGTTGTGGAACAGTTCAAAATTATATGCTTGTGTATATTCGTAAACAACAAAATGATTAGCTCCTGTAGGATTCCAAACACTGAAATACCGTGATGTTCGAATGTGTTCTAATTAGCAACCTACCGTGCCGTACCGCCATGATTGCAATTAATTATTGTATTTTGTCCGCGGCCTGCCGGGTCGAACTTTCGGGTTTCAAGCCTGAACCTGGCCTCATAGTGGCCTGACCTTAATTCAGGTCACAGGCCAGCTCAGAGCCTGGGCTGACATTCGGCAACCAGGAGTGTTCGAGCTAGTGACACAATTGGGTCAAGGATTACTTAAATGAGGATGTTTATACACGGAAGCAAATGAAATTCAGCCATAGCCTAAAGATATGCGGGAAATGCCCACAAGACCCAAGGGCTAGGGCGTGGCTAGAGACACTATACACTGTGTACATGCTTGTCACTTCTGCAAGCGATTATTTTGGCACAGCTACACGGAGGTGTTTCAAACACTTGATAACAAATGAACTAACCATTATAGATACTTGTAAATGCATATATGCATGTACGAAGTTTTAATAAAGTGTGTTTTGATCTAGTTTTGCATGGTTAAATATAACCCATGCAGCAAGACCTTCTATACTAATTAAACCGTATGCATAAGCTAAACGGTAACGTTAGAAATAACATTAGCAGCACTAGGATATTAAAGTGTTTAGGGTAAAAATGTTGACAAGGCTGTTCACCCAAGGCTGTCCTGCACGTTAGGGGTCAAATTTCCACCCGAAAGCCGAATCCGGGGTCAAATTACACCCCGGGTGCTGACCAGACACTCTTCATTTAAAAAAAACGGGCACCCGAAAAAAATTGAACGGCCTCGTCCCGAGTCCGCTTCGCGGACGAGGCGCCTTCGGCGCCATACTTCGCGCTTCGCGCGCCACACAAACTCGCCTATATATGTAATATACTTAAGCTAAGTCTTGCACAGCAGATGCTGTATTGGTGCACAGGTCGACGCCCACCCACGCGCCTTCCCAAAAGCATAGATTGAACAGTTCTTTACACGGCTGCTGTTTCTTGAATAGCTGCGACCCCTCTACTCCTGGGACTGACGGTTACAATGGGAAAATAAATACAAACGTACCAGATAAAAGCTCTGAACATTTACCGATCAAAATCGGCGAACGCGCCTCGGCAAGTATGACACTGATGAACGCGATCACCACCGCGGCTGCCGCGATCATATTACTGGCCACAAGACGGAAGTTATTTTGTTAGTCTTGGTTAGTCTAATGATCGCATGCAGGATGAGATTTTCTTTTATACAGTGTTATCAGTGAATTGGTCGATGAATATTCGTCAATCCAATTATTGGTGGATTTGAAAAAAAAAAATGCCTGCTCGCGTGGAGGCATTATTTAGCATGTGCCCATCATTTCGTATACATCTACATCATTAGGTTCCACATGCAGGGCTATTATTGGAGGCCCTTTTTACTACCCGCACCTCTTCCCCTTGCAAAGCGATGGGCACACTGTTTCGCTCTCACGTGCCACGCCCCTAATACCTCCTTTCCGACCTTCTTCTTGTTTCCGCTATACATGTACATAGTAAACAACTCCAGCGGCATAAATTGGAGCTTGTTATCAAATAAGGATTTTAGCGTTCCTTCAAGGGTTGCCGAAAGCCAGGCTATAAGGTCTTGCCTGAGGCCTGCTGGCCAGTACATGTGCCAGTTCACAGCGTCTATGATGCGCAAATATGTACACCACTGTACATTTTTAGTAAGAGTACTCTCCTTATCTGGTTATAAAGGCTCCTTATATGGTTGTAAGGGTCCTCTCCGTATATATGGTTGTAAGGGCACTGTTTTAATTGTCGCGAGGTCCTGTATATTTTGTGCGTGACTGTCACCATCTTGTCTCATGTGCACCAGCTAAGCTGCAAGCAAATGGCCAACGTCAAACAATATGCAGAAATCGGATGTCACCAGGAAAGTGATGGTGTTCAAAAAGACATAGTATAGAATGTATTCCATTGCTAGTACATAGAGGTAGTGTGGTTTGAATTTGTGTTGAATTTGTAAGTACTAATGGCTCGGTTTTATTCAAACAAAGTTATACTTACACCTAAAAGTATTTTTTAAAATGTATCAGTCATAACATGTTGCCATGCATGTAACATGTTGCCTGTTGTTTCAGTTCCGCATAGGATTTTGCCTGTTGCGGTTCAGTTCGGTCATTCAGTTCCTCATAACATGTTGTCTGTTGTTTCAGTCAGTTCCTCATAACATGTTGGCTGCATGTTGTTCAGTGGTATATATACTGCTGTTTGTGGTGCAGCTAACATTTCCTGCATAACCGCCACTGTGGCTCCGCTGTGCATGAATACATGACAGCTGCGAGGATATGTTAGTTGTGCACAGGCTGCACCACAAACAGCAGTATACCACTATAGTCCATGTTCAAGCACAGATACAGGGTGTTCCGGTTCTGGACCGTCTGATAAAGGAGGAATCCTGCATACGTGATGACTCAGATGCAATCCGGGGCCAAGGTTATGAACTTTCTCATGCAGTTGATGCTACCGGCCGCACGCAGGGTGCTTTTAATGGAGTTTAGACACTTCATTTCCAAATTAGGGTGCTTATTAGAATAATCGACGTAGTCCTGGCCTCTTACCAGAACGGGTAAATGCATACTCCTTATGCTAATGCAAATGGCACGTGATTGGATTTTGCCGCTGCATGCACAGTACGCATTGAGCAACAGAGTATGCACGTATATGGTACTAATTGCATCTGCTGAATCTTAGTAAATTACTCCTTAATTGCATTTTTCCGTCTTGTATATTTACGTCTATTTCCGTGCTTCTCCGTCTTTTCCCGTGTACTATGTATCGCGATATAACAAAAAAATATGTATATGGGACAGTGTCCAGCAAAATCGGGCTTGTGGGGTTATAACTATAAAAATTGCACGTTGTACTAAACAACACATCTTCGCGACGGTACTACCTTTTCCTTTCAAATTTCATACACTTGTTCCCACACCATTATTTTCTCTGTGTTATAATCGATTTTCGTGATCTACACCTTTTCCGTGCCGTGGATACAACAATCGTTAACCCCGCGGGTTAGAAATCCACATTTCTCCACGTACGAGTGTTAAAAATGTGTCAAATTCGGAGTGTACATAGAGGAGTCCTGTAGCTATTGATTTGTTCTGTTCGTTAGTTTCTGAATCATCCGTTACGGAGATACAGTTGAGCAAACTGCAGGCACATTTTCCCGCTTGATTCGCGCCAATGATATAATCACGGCCTTCCCATTCACTGAGCGGGACGTGATTTGCCAAAATCATTGGCGCGAATCAAGCGGGAAAACGTGCCCGTAGTTTGTTCAACTGTATCTCCATAACGGATGGTATAGAAATTAACGAAAAGAACAAATCAATAGCTACAGGACTCCTCTATTTGCAATCCGAATTTGACGCATTTTCAACACTCGCACTTGGAGAAATGAGGAATTCTAACCCGCGGGGTTAACGATTGTTGTATCCACGGCACGGAAAAGGTGCAGATCATAAAAATCGACTTTCACACAGAGAAATGGTGTGGGAACAAGTGTAAGAAATTTGAAAGGAAAAGGTAGTACCGTCGCGAAGATGTGTTGTTTCGTACAACGTGCAATTTTTATAGTGATAAAATTATAACCCGTCAAGCCCGATTTTGCTGGACACTGTCCCATATCGCGATAAATATAAAATAGTAAAAATACGGCATATCGCGGCAGACCCGGGGATGGTGCGGGAGGGATACCCCCGCCCGCACCCTCCCCGGGTCGATTGCCTGCAAATTGCCACGCCCAAATTGACAGCACCAACTTTGGACCGAGTGCGCATGGCCGTTGTGGGAGGGCGGATTGTCCCCCGTGCAGAATGTCCCCCCGGACATTCTGCACTAGGGTAAAATGTCCCCCCCCCCCCCCCCCCCCCCCCCCCTGGACACTCTATACTTAGGGCACAATGTCCTACCTATAGGCTAACAAAGGGAGTTATAAACGTCCAACAGGCTGGTTTTTAACGAAGACCCGTCCTTGTAAAAACCATCCTGCCCGGATTGTGCGTCCAGGATGGGAATACATGTGGTTCTACCCTAGTTCTGTCGAATGTTGAAGCAATAATTCAATTCATACGTCTACATTCGACAAAACCCCTCCAAGTAAGGTTTTTACACTATTCCCACCCTGGACGCAGGATGCATGGGTTTTAGTCTGGGTACCCGACTGATAGGTTGTACTATCACGCAACAGATGAACTGACGATGGGAATAGCCTTTCCTGAGATATGTCAGGCGGTGCACGCAGTGTGGAGCTGTGTTTATGTGACATTACTTTTCAGGCTATGATCCTAGTTGATCTCAATATATTTCAATCTCTCATACTGATGAGATTTCAGCCATAAAGTATATCAATCACCACTTCTTAAGGAATTTTAATAATGAATGTTCGTGTATATATGTGTGTGAATATTGGTTTCAATGAGTGCTTTGACGACACAGAAAGGATAAGAGCTGTGTATTCGTTAAAAGGAATTTAATACTAAAATTCTAAATGTTCGTGTATGTGTGTCAGTATTGGTTACAATGAGCATTTCAAGCGGCGGAACGACATGCAGCTTTGGCGACGGTTAGGAGCTACTGAGTAATGGCGTCAACGCGATCCCGTGTACTGCCGTAAAAGTTTCCCAGCCTTGTCATTGATGAAATAAAATGTTATGAGGGGGGACATTTTACCCTGGAGGGGTACAGTTTGCCCTAGTGTAGATTGTCCGGGGGGACATTGTACACTAGTGCAGAATGTCCGGGGGGACATTGTACACTAGTGCAAAACGTCCGGGGGGACAAATTTTAGGGGGGACATTGTGCACTACGACACCGTCACTGTCCGCGCATCGTTGAAAGGAGTCCACTTTTGTCCAAAACGGCCCAGCCAAACGCTCAAAAAACGAAGACAGACAGACAGACAGACTATCCGCGCATTTATAAATAGAATGTTCGGTTACTGGTGCCGCCATCTTGACCATTATTGGTCCTAACAGAAACACGGCCGGCTACATGTACGTATATGTACAAATAATTATACAGTTAGGTTTATTATCTCATAAAATGTTAATAAACTATTACAGGCCACATCCCCGCTTATAATAGTCAGAGATAATATAGAAAGGGAAAGGTCGTATATTAATAAACGAGATAGAACGACTAATTAGATACCGCTGTTTAGATTAGTCTTAGTCTAGGAGTTGCAAGGGAGCACCAGCTGCCACACAACCAGAGGATCAATGTGGCCCCCACTTAATGCCAGTGGAGTAGGCAGCCCTCACACTGTAAATGGAGTCAGTAACCCCATGCAACAATTTTAGGGGACATGTGCATGTACGCACATGTACCAATGGAATCACACATACCCCCCTTCAAACACTACCAATGGAACCAGTGGAACATTTAGCCTGTCCTGTAGGCAGCTCTATACATACATTGGAGCTACCAGTCTTCTCACAAATAGAGTTATCATACCCCCACACTGCTAGCAGAAATGTGGTCCCCACAATAATGCCAGTGGAGATGCCAGCCATCACACAGCAAATGGAGTCGGCATCCCCAACAATTTTAGGGGAGCCACTAACTACATGTATCGATTTCACATGCCCTCACTACCAGATGAACCATTAACCCTCACTCCGCAAGTGGACCTAGCAGGTCCCACGCACTGGAACCAGCCCCCCCCCCCCCCCCCCCCCACTACCTTTCTATTGCTGCATGTAAGTTGAGTCAGCAGTTGTGGGGCCACTGGGATGAACCACCAGCCCCCTCACCTCAAGCTCGTGAACAATACCAGTGGAGCCTGTAAAGTGTTCCCTACAACTGAACTTAATAGCCTCACATGTCCATGCAGTCAGCAGCCCATGCACGACTTATGGAACCATTCCAGGGCCAATGGGGTTGCCTCCACAAATCCAGTGAAGACGCCACCCCAAGTTGCATCAGCAGCCCCCACACAAACAGGGGCCTGTAGGGGCCAGCTCCGCACAGTAGAACCACCAGCCCCTCTCTGCTCACTTCAAATGGAGCCACTAGACACACTGCAAGTCCAGTCAGCCATCAGCTGCCACATAACCAGGAGTCACCCCACAATAATGCCAGTGGAGACCCCCGCCCCCTGAACTACATGTACCAACAGAGCCACACATTCCTTGCTTCCCTGCTCCTAACACAACACATGGTACCAGTGGAACCATTAGCCCTCACTGCAATTGGACTTAGCACTGGAGCTAGCCTCCCCCCCCCAAACTGCATATGGACTTGGCACCCGGACACTTTTAGGGGAGCCATCATGTTTATTATGTGTAAATCACCAGTCCCCATTAGAGCCACTAACAAATAGAATCACAACTACTGAAGTTGCCTTTCATTTGCAGTGTGTTCATGTGTATACCTGTTGTCTGTATCTGTTTATCTGAGGTTTAGTGAAGCCTTGTTATTGGCGGGTGAATATCATTACCTGCCCTATCAGTACAGATTTTGGGTGGTCTGCACCCATGGTAGTTGGTTTATATAGGCAAGCAAGGCATACAAGAAGGTTTGAGTTGTTCATTTCTTTTCTAAAATGTACATGTACCCTCTTGCTGGAAACTAGTGCTTTATGTACATGTAGTAATAAGTACCATTTTAAATGTCATAAAAAGTAACAAGTGAAATATACAACTGCATGTAAATTGCACACGTAGGCACAGTCCATAAAGGCAACAATATTTGCATCACACCTTGCTTTCTTCCAAAGTGAAGTTAGCAGACCCCACACTTTCAGCAAATTCACCAGCCTCCTCACTACCTCACTACCAGTGTAACCCACACATTAAGGGTAACCATTTGTAGAGTATGGGCATTATTAGGGGGGCCCCATTGACCCTGGTTGTGTGCAGCTGCTAGCTCCACTGCTGGCAGTGAATGGTCTGATAACACCATATGTGAAAGGGCTGGTGGCTCCACTGGTTGTGCAGCGCTTTTGACTGGACTTGAAGTGTGAGGTTATTAAGTTCACTTGCAGTGTGGGAGTTAATGGTTCCATGGGCTTGCTATGAGGAAGGCTGGTAGTTGTACTGTGTGGGGATGGTCCCATTAGCCCCCTCCTTCAGTGAAGGATAGGTAGTGTGGGGGGGGGGGGGAGCGTTGTGGGGACTGCTAAGTAATAAGTCCACTTGCTGTGAGGGCTAAAAGTTCCACTGGTTCCATTGGTAGTGTTTGAAGGGGGGCATGTGTGATTCCATTGGTACATGTGCGTACATGCACATGTCCCCTAAAATTGTTGCATGGGGTTACTGACTCCATTTGCAGTGTGAGGGCTGCCTTCTCCACTGGCATTAAGTGGGGGCCACATTGATTCTCTGGTTGTGTGGCAGCTGGTGCTCCCTTGCTGGCAGTGTACATGTGGGGGTCAGGTTTTGCAGTATTGATTTCACTTGGGTTATTGGTTGCAGGTTCCAAAGGTACGTAGTGTGTGATTGCAGTGAGGGGGAGTGGTAGTTCTTGGCCCCATTGGCCCCTGGTCTGCTGACGCAACTTGCAGTAAAGGACAGGTAGTGAGAAGAGGGGGGGTGGGGGGGGAGGGGCAAGGGCTGTCACCAGTGTATGGTGGGCCTGTTAAGTTGTTCTTGGTACATGTCCCCTGACCAATGAGGAGGGTTGGTGGTTGTACTGTCCCATTGGCTGATTGGCCCGTCTTTCATTGAAGGACAGGTAGTGGGGGCAAGTACATATACATGTAGTTCATGGTTCCCCTGAAATTTTTGGGGTTGCTGAATCCATTTGCAGTGCGAGGGCTGGTTTCTCCACTGGCATTATTCTGGGGGCTCGATTGATCACTGGTTGTGTGGCAGCTGATACTTCCTTGCTGGACTCCATCTGTGAGAGGGCTCCACTGGTGTGGGCTGCTGTTTAGACTTGCAGTGTGTACTGGTAGAGGGTCTAGTGGCTCCGTTTGAAGTGAGCAGAGAGGGGCTGGTGGTTCTACTGTGCGGAGCTGGCCCTACAGGACCTGGTTTGAGTGGGGGCTGCTGACTCAACTTGGGGTGGCGTCTTGACTGACTTTGTGGAGGCTACCCCATTGGCCCTGGCCAGGGTAGCTGAGGGTGTTCTGTAAGAATGGTTCCATGGGCTGCTGACTGCGGCTATTAAGTTCAGTTGCAGTGTAGACTTTACAGGTTCCGCTGCTATTGTTCATGAGCTTGCGGTGAGGGGGCTGGTTGTTCTACTATGTGGGGGGTCGGGGGGTCTCAGCTGACTCAACTTGCATTGAACAAAAGGGGGGGGGGGGGGGGGGGGGTTGGCCCCTGGGTGTGGCATGTCAAGAAATTGTGGACATCAATGTATAACTCGGCTTACAATTGTGATTTTAAAAATCTGATTGCACCATTAAACTCACTAGGTACTTTAGAGATTTATCAAGTTATTAAAACAGCTAATTAATTTATTAAAATATATTATTATTATTGTCTTGTAATACGTTAATTGTATGTCTGCATGGCAGGAAAGTTAGGAATAGCAATCGCTGATACATAAAATCCTTCCGAACTAAAGCTATCGTCGATTTTAGTGATCTAAGCATACGCATGCGCAACTTAGTTTTACTCGTGCCCCTGCTACTGGATACATTCTGGAGGTCACGTGATATGTTATTTACTCGTTCCCAGACCCTATTTATTGAGAACACCTTGTTTGTCAATAAATAGGGTCTGGGAACGAGACAAGGCATGGCTAGCCTTTTGGCGGAGGGTTGGGTATCAAGCCTATATTTGTACCCGTCTGATTAGTATTGTGGATATAATAGCACTACACTCGATTGCTATCAATAATTCTTGGTATACGCTAGTCTTGCTAGCCAGACGTACATGTACAACATTGAACTTCAATTGGACTGTGAACGAGGGACGCATGTTGGAAGTAAGACTTAGTATTACTATATACATGTAGGCTTGAAACCCCCAAAACGCGAAGGTCGAGCTGATAGAACGGCTGCTGTGGAGTAGCTACCACGGTGTCACTATACGAGAGTCGAGAGTACCCCGCTCGTTTAGCGGTTAAGATGCACGGGCGATTCCGTCCCTGCATTTGCATCGCTCTGACGTTTACCACCACGACTGGTTTGTTTTTGATAACATACTAGAAGTTCTCGTGGAGGTGTGTTAATTTAGGACATTGCCTTCCACTAGAATTCACATATGCATCGGCGGCGGATATTCCCAGCTGGACTTTCCACTCTGTCCTGTTATGTATATGTATATCGTTGATTAATGGCTAGCCAAGGTCGCTCGCGCTCACTTCCATAGCAGTCTCGTTTCCAGACCCAATATACGCAGCTGCTCTGCTACGTATACGAGGTGAAGTCTGTCCTGTAGTATTTCTTTCCAACTCCGTCGGAATGTCGGCCAAGGTATACAACAAGGATGAACAGCCGTAAACGTACTCGGAGAGTGGTTATAACTTATAAGTAGATCACATACATGCACCTGTCTGTGTAATTTGCCCCTACAAATACTAAGCAATGGCACAGAAAAGGATGCCATGATGCAGCTCTGATATGTCATCAATGAACAGATCGATGGCATGAAGGCACAGCTAGGTAGAACTACATGTATGTATGTACTACCATGCATGTGAAACGTTTACACAAATCACCACATGCCACCACCCTAATTAAATAGGTGACCACAAAATGTTGACAGCTACAATGTACTCTGTCAAATACCAGCCCTTCTTGAACCTTCCAAGATCCACACACACACATACACAACCAATAGATAACCAAATAAATACACCATAACTGTTACATCAATCACCTACATGTATTACATACATCTGCAGAGCCATGTACATATAGCTAGACCACACAAAGCCTTCCATTTGAGTTGGGTGCTGAAGTGCTTTCACCAGGTGCATGTTGGAAGGGTGGCTGGCACAGTCCATGAGATGCAAAACTTTGAGTCCAGTCCTCCCAGGTCCATACCAGGTGGTCATGTAGGCAAGCCTCCTCTCCTGGCAGACAACTGGTGACTGTCCTGTGTGTACAACCAAACCCTCAGCCTCAAAAGGTAAAGGTGGACAATTGTAGCCACTTTAAATTGGTCCTACATCTACATGCATGTAACACGTATTTCCTTCTAAGTTTTATAGACCCTTTACATCTTAACTTAATTTGATTCATATCCCAGTGGCTGCATCTGGGATGCACTATCAAATTCCTTATCTCTAGGGAGAAGGGCCTGTATTATCTTTCCTTAAAACTGTCCCAACCAAAGCTTACCTTGTTCCACAAGGATATCTCCCATCCATGCACCTTCACAAGGCTCTCTCCTCTACCTCCACAAGGCTATCTCACAAGACTACCTCCCTCCACCCAGAGCAGTGTGTTTGTGTGTGTGTGTGTGTGTGTGTGTGTGTGTGTGTGTGTGTGTGTGTGTGTGTGTGTGTGTGTGTGTGTGTGTGTGTGTGTGTGTGTGTGTGTGTGTGTGTGTGTGTGTGTGTGTGTGTGTGTGTGTGTGTGTGTGTGTGTGTGTGTGTGTGTGTGTGTGTGTGTGTGTGTGTGTGTGTGTGTGTGTGTGTGTGTGTGTGTGTTTATATATGTATCACATGACACCTATATGGAATCACATGTTCATGTGCTTTATGAGGTAGTATAGGGAAATCCACACACCTGGGATATGAGGGCAGTTACAGCCAGTTAGTGGTGGATCACGGAAGACCTTTTAATGAGAAGGTGTTGCCATATCTGGAGGGTCGTTGTCAGCTCATACAGGAAACCACTCAGTACGAGAAGATCGCGCGCTGACTACATCCGCCACTGGCCTAAAAAGAATAGTTACGTAGTAAAATCATTGCCTTGCACATGATAATATTATTGGGCACATATCCTTATATGGCTCGTCTTTGTCCCGTATCAGTGTTTCGCTTGTCCGCTTCAAATTCTATATAGAACGATAGCATTTACAAATGTGGATATGCACGCACCCTTTTGAAAAAGTAGCAACAGAAAACGCACGTTTCCCAGCTGTCATACTCATAGAGCCATATCACGTGGTCGAATATAGAAAGTTATAGGGCCTTACTTCGCCATAAGTGTCTGTGATGCCTTGGTTTTCCTGAAATAGACACGTACGGTAGTAACGTTTAATGTCCATCGGATAGACATAGACCACTCCGCGTTTGACAGACCATAATCTTGAAACCAGGCTTGAAACGGCCTAGCTAGGACTTAGAAGCTCTATATTAGTATCCCAAGCCAACGAAAACCCAAACAAAGAACATACCAAATTTGCGCGCAGTGGAGTTTGTTACTTCCAACTGGGCCAGAACTGAACGCCATAGTTTAATTGTCATCCGCGGGCGGTTTTTAATTATTTTACAACCAAACATGTACCCTGATGACCAAAAGTGCCCCAGGAACCCAGGGAAAGAAGCCTATGGGCATATATACCTGCTAGAAAGTTGCCTGGATCATTTTAGTATCTTCTGAAATCTGTATAACTTACCTTCCTATCTTCAGTTCAGAGCAAAATGAAGAATAGTGATGAAAAATCATTATTAAAATAGCCATTTTCCATACATCTCTATGGGAATGTTCTAATTCTTCTGAGGAACCCAGCAGAAGGGGCTAAAAATTACACCAACCCAGAAGAGTGAAAGGTTTTTATGCTATCCATCATTTGAGTCCTGTAAACTTTTACTACCGGCTTTCTCTGATATATGGCATTCAAAAATTAACTTTATTCCATACATTCCTATGGACGCGTGCGCGGGAAATGTGACGGACGTTTGCAAAATTGGCCAGGAATTGCTAATGAGCGTCCGAAATTTCTCGCAATGGGGCCTGTTAAGTCCACATGAGGAGTGAGGGCTAATGGTTGATCTGTTAGTGAGGTCATCACGTGTTGTTGGTACATGTAGTTCATGGCTCCCCTGAAATGGTTGGGGATGCTGATTCCATTTGCAGCCTGAGGGCTGGCATCTCCACTGGCATTATTGTGGGGGCTACATCCCTGCTGGCAGTGTGGGGGTCTGATGATCTGTCTGCGAGAGGGCTGGTGTCTCCACTGGCATTGTGGACGCTAGCTCCATTGACCAGGTTAGCTGGTGGCTCCCTTACTGGAATTATGGGGCCTGTTAATTCCACTTGTTGGCTCCACTATTTGGAATGTGAGGCTATTATTAATAATTTAAATTGCAGCATGGGGCTTAATGGTTCCAAAGGTATATAGTGTGCACTTGCAGTAAGGGGGCTTGTGGTTCTGCTGTGTGGGGATGGCCTCTTTGGCCCCAGGGCTGCTGAGGGAACTTGCAGTGAAGGGCCTAGCCCCATTAGCCCCTGGCTATGTGGGGGTGGGGCTGGTGGCTCGTTTGGTAATTTAGGGGCTGCTCACTCCCTATCACTAACACAACCACCATCGTCAGTGTTACGACCGCCATCATCCTTGACCAATGTATCTTGAACCAGGGTCAATGAGCATTATTATGGGGCCCCATTGACCCTCCTGCTGGCAGTGAACGGTCTGATAACACCATATGTGGAAGGGCTGGTGGCTCCACTGGTTGTGCAGCGCTTTTGACTGGACTTGCAGTGTGAGGTTATTATGTTTAATTGCAGCTTGGGAGTTAATGGTTCCATTGGCTTGCTATGAGGAAGGCTGGTAGTTGTACTGTGTGGGGATGGTCCCATTAGCCCCCTCGTTCAGTGAAGGACAGGTAGTGGGAGGGGGCGTTGTGGGGACTGCTAAGTAATAAATTCACTTGCTGTGAGGGCTAAACGTTCCACTGGTTCCATTGGTGGGGCATGTATTATTCCATTGGTACATGTGCGTACATGCACATGTCCCCTGAAATTGTTGCATGGAGTTACTGACTCCATTTGCAGTGTGAGGGCTGCCTTCTCCACTGGCATTAAGTTGGGGGCCACATTGATCCTCTGGTTGTGTGGCAGCTGGTGCTCCCTTGCTGGTAGTGTGGGGGTCAGGTTTTGCAGTATTGATTTCACTTGGGTTATTGGTTGGTTCCAAAGGTACGTAGTGTGTGATTGCAGTGAAGGGGAGTGGTAGTTTTTGGCCCCATTGGCCCCTGGATTGCTGATGTAACTTGCAGTAAAGGACAGGTAGTGAGAAGAGGGGGGGTGAGTGGGGGGGGGGGGGGGGGCAAGGGCTGGCACCAGTGTGTGGTGGGCCTGTTATGTTGTTCTTGGTACATGTCCCCTGAGCAATGAGGAGGGTTGGTGGTTGTACTGTCCCATTGGCTGATTGGCCCCTCTTTCACTGAAGGACAGGTAGCGGGGACAAGTACATATACATGTAGTTCCTGGCTCCCCTGAAATTTTTGGGGTTGCTGAATCCATTTGCAGTGCAAGGGCTGGTTTTTCCACTGGCATTATTCTGGGGGCTCGATTAACCACTGGTTGTGTGGCAGCTGGTACTTCCTTGCTGGGCTCTATCTGTGAGAGGGCTCCACTGATGTGGGCTGCTGTCTGGACTTGCAGTGTATACTGGTAGAGGGTCTAGTGGCTCCATTTGAAGTGAGCAGAGAGGGGCTGGTGGTTCTATTGTGTGGAGCTGGCCCTACAGGCCTTTGTTTGTGTGGGGGCAGCTGACTCAACTTGGGGTGGCGTCATGACTGACACTGTGGAGGCTACCCCATTGGCCCTGGCCAGGGTAGCTGAGGGTGTTCTGTAAGAATGGTTCCATGGGCTGCTGACTGCAGTGTGAGGCTATTAAGTTCAGTTGCAGTGTAGACTTTACAGGTTCCGCTGCTATTGTTCATGAGATTGCGGTGAGGGGGCTGGTTGTTCTACTGTGTGGGGGGTCCCAGCTGACTCAACTTGCATTGAACGAAAGGGGGGGGGGGGGGGGGGGAGTTAGCCCCTGGGTGTGGGGCCTGTTAAGTCCACTTGCGGAGTGAGGGCTAATGGTTGATCTGTTAGTGAGGTCATCACGTGTTGTTGGTACATGTAGTTCATGGCTCCCCTGAAATGGTTGGGGATGCTGATTCCATTTGCAGCCTGAGCGCTGGCATCTCCCTGGCATTATTGTGGGGGCTACATCCCTGCTGGCAGTGCGGGGGTCTGATTATCTATCTGCGAGAGGGGTGGTGTCTCCACTGGCATTGTGGACGCTAGTTCCATTGACCAGCTTAGCTGGTGGCTCCCTTGCTAGAATTATGGGGCCTGTTAATTCCACTTGTTGGCTCCACTATTTGGAATGTGAGGCTATTATTAATAATTTAAATTGCAGCATGGGGCTTAATGGTTCCAAAGGTATATAGTGTGCACTTGCAGTAAGGGGGCTTGTGGTTCTGCTGTGTGGGGATGGCCTCTTTGGCCCCAGGGCTGCTGAGGGAACTTGCAGTGAAGGGCCTAGCCCCATTAGCCCCTGGCTATGTGGGGGTGGGGCTGGTGGCTCGTTTGGTAATTTAGGGGCTGCTCACTCCCTATCACTAACACAACCACCATCGTCAGTGGTACGACCGCCATCACTACCTTTCTCAATCTCTCCATCTTCGTCCAATGTATTTTGAATATCGATCGTCGTATTCGTACAGTTCGAACTCATCCGCCGACTGATTCAGTGAAACTCGACGAGCTCGCCTTCACTCGTGTTATACGTCACCATATCGTTTATCTACACCGAAAAATAACCGTAACAAGCACTACAATTCAGCCGCCCGTTTGTTTGGTGACCTTATAGGTGTGGTTATCACGCCCTATAGGAATAGTTGAATATTCATGCACTCCGGAGAATGGAAACTGTTCCGTGCAAATATAAAGGCGCGATTCGAGCGGGAAACGTGTACTTACTTTGCACAGCTGTTTCTCCGTAACGGATGGCATGAAAATTAACGAACAGGACAAATCAATAGGTATAGGACCTCCCTACCTACAAACCGAATTTGAAGCGATTTGATTACTCCTACCGAAAGTTATGTTGGGTTTGAACCCGGTGGGGTATCGGACGTTGCAATACTGACACGGAGTAAGTGCAAGACCCCAAAATATATTTTATTATAGAGAAATGGTGTAGTATGAAGTGCTGAAAATAGGAAGTCAAGAGCTCAAACCATGTGAAAGATATAGCGCTTTGAATTGGATGCTTTATATATAAATTCACAAGTATCAAAAATCGCATAGAACGTTCCATATATATGTTATGCGCAAAGCGTGGATTTGCGCAAACCCGGGATTGTCCTGCGCAAACCCTGGATCCATGGTTTGTTTGCGCAAACTTGAGATTGCCCTATTTTAACCCAATCAACTCGCTTATCTCGTAATGTTCAATTGAACGAAGGCACAAAAGTTGTATCGACTACGCCAGAGCCTGGCAGAGCCGTTGAGCGAACACACAGATAAGTTGAGATAACCTGTCGGTCTGTCCTGTCTGTTCTCCAACCTATTTGGGCTTTTCAAGACGGTAAGTTAATTGTGTGGTAGGCATTATTAAGAGCGGATCGATTGATACCCTCAATAGAACACTTTCTCGTGATGGTTCTAAAAGGCCCAGTGGCTTCGCTTGAATCCAGCTTATGGGCGCCCGCTAATCACGATAGTGGGTGAAAGTCGTATCTGTACTGTCAATATGTAACTCGCCGGCTCATCAAGATACGTAAAATTTGAAGTTAAAAAGTATGTACTGAAGTACAGCCGTATTTTTCAAAAAGGAAATCAGGGAGCTAGTTTGTTGGGAAGTCGCGCTTATAAATGGGATTAGTACCGACCGTTTGAAGTTTTGGGTGAAGTTGCACTTTGACGCTGACTCTGTGATGTGCTCTGTTCACCAGCTAGCATTAGAAACATGTGACGTCGTCATTAAAAAGAAAAATCTGTTATAACACCACCGTGCTAGCCGTGTTAGTAAATTGCATGGTGTATGTGGAAGATTTTTTAAAGACAGTGTCAACAATGAGGTCATGTATTACATATGTTACAAAAAAAAAAAAAAAAAAAAACTCTTACTCATGCATGTACAGAGAACATTGTTAATTTTACATGTATGTATCTTTGAATGTCTTCCATGGTCTACGGGTGTGGATATTCAGTTTGTGAGGATGCTGGTCTGTCATCGAGAATGGTCGAGTCACCAGGCCAGTTCTTTACAAAACACTACAGCAAAATCTAGTCAGTGCCACTAAAATCCATCAGGATTTAAAGTACTAATCTATATTGTAGCCTCAAGTGCATGTTCAAGTTCTGATTTTATCTACAAGGTGATTGAATAGGTATGGACCAATCCTGCTCTTCAGAGCCAATCAGAGGAGAGGGGCAAGGAGGTGGCCTAGCTGGAACCTTGCACCAAATCAATTAAAATTTGCCAAAATATTACAATGGGGGCACTTTTATTGCTGATTTTGTAAAGAACTGGCCTGGTAACTTGACCATTCTTGATGACAGACAAGCATCCTCAAAGTCTAGGACTTGAGGAATGAGAAATGATAGTTATTCAATGGAAATTAGTCTTGGGCTGATTGGCATGAAATTAAGTAATTTATACACGCAATGCCAATTAAAATCTTGATGTCTCTCCATATATTTTTGCAGGTACTGGAGATGGTGAGGAAAAAGTAACATCTCAGAGGAAATGTATTTGGTAGCATTATTGGACGCTTGCCAAGCAACTGTACAAAGGAAGACATGAAGAACTGCTTGTCAAGATGTAATGAACCCTGACCACATTTTCAAGATTGTGCTCAGTGTCTCCTCAGTAGAGAACAATTGTATTTGTACTCCATAGGCCTTTTATTTGTACTGCAAACACATGTTATTTGATATAAAGTAATGTGGATGTACTCATTATTCGTTACCCATCGCTAATTAAATATATTATACATGCAGACATGTCTGATCTATGCTTTGCGCAGAGCAATCCCAGGATTGTCCGGATCCATGCTTTGCGCACGAGCAATCCCAGGATTGCGCAGCCAATCCATGGTTTGTACCACAAACCATGGATCCAGGGTTTGCGCAGGACAATCCCGGGATTGCGCAAATCCACGCTTTGCGCGTAACATATATATATGGGAAAGTTTACGAGAAAAGGGACCTAGCGTGTATTATAAAAAAGTATAATAAAAATGCATTACGTTTGATTTGCTATAACTTCCGAACAGTTAACGCTATCACCTTCCTATTTTCAACACTTTATACTGCACCATTTCTCTATGGTAAAATACATTTTGGAGTCTTGCACTTGCTCCGTGTCAGTATTACAACGTTCGATACCCCACTGGGTTCAAACCCGCCATAACTTTCGGTAGGAGTAATCAATTCGCTTCAAATTCGGTTTGGAGGTAGAGAGGTCATATACCTATCGATTTGTTCTGTTCGTTAATTTCTATGCCATCCGTTACGGAGATACAGTTGAACAAACTACGTGCACGTTTTCCCGCTTGATTCGCGCCAATGTTATAATCCCCGCCTCCCCATACATTGAGCGGAACGCAATTTGCCCAAATCATTGGCGCGAATCGAGCGCGAAAATGGGCACGTAGTTTGTTCAACTGTATCTCCGTAATGGATGGCATAAAAATCAACGAACAGAACAAATCGATAGGTATAGGACCTCTCTACCTACAAACCGAATTTGAAGCGAATTGATTACTCCTACCGAAAGTTATGGCGGGTTTGAACCCAGTGGGGTATCGAACGTTGCAATACTGACACGGAGCAAGTGCAAGACTCCAAAATGTATTTTACCATAGAGAAATGGTGCAGTATGAAGTGTTGAAAATAGGAAGGTGATAGCGTTAACTGTTCGGAAGTTATAGCAAATCAAACGTAATGCATTTTTATTATACTTTTTTCTAATAAACGCTAGGTCCCTTTTCTCGTAAACTTTCCCATATACATGTATAATATAATAATAATTAAATACCCTTTATACATGTATACAAAGGAACATACCATTTTTGAAACATCCTTTACGTAACCTTGCCACATGTATCGTTCTCTCAAGTGATACAATGTTTTCGTCAAACCTAAGTGACCCGATGTTGTGTGCACATGACATCCGTGAAGAATCCGTTTCCTCTCCTTTTCATCTTGAATGTAACGCAAAGTTGCAACAACCTGCATGTAAAGTAATAAAGTGTTACTGTAATTTCATATACATACTGATACACGTGCAAAACTATATACCTTCTTTTTTTCATGATCTTGTAGTGAAGTACTCCTTCAGTGATTGTAAAACGTTGTGCTTTCTTCCGAATCATCCGTTTTTTGTTTTTGTCGCATGAATCTTTGTACTTGCCTGTGGTTAAATAGGCCCAGTCTTGGTCTATCAACGCAGATTTACTACCGTCTTCATCCTCTTCTTCATCGACATCTTCGTATTTTTCTTCTCTTTCGTCCGTTGTCATACATATGTGCAAATCTTTTGCCTGACTATTCTCCCCTGCACAACCGTCTTCACTACCACAATCATCTTCAATTTCAAAAACTCCATCTTCTTTACCAACGCCATCGACTTCATTACCACGATCTTCTTCACCAGCGCTATTATTTTTCCTAGAACCATCATCTTCACTAGCACCATCATCTTCAACGTCTTCACCATCGCCATCGTCTTCACTAGCACCATCTTCTTCAACGTCTTTACCATCGCCACCGTCGTCACTAGCACCATCATCTTCAACGTCACCAGCGTCTCCGCCCGTGCTAACATCGATATCGCATTCATAAAAGTCCTCGTTCACTCCAATGTAACCGTCGCCACAGACACCAACGCCATCGTCATCTAAACAATACGGGCATGAACGTGCACTGAGTGAATCGTATGTCTACAGCCAAAGGCCTATCCATATAGTATCGTACCATCTCTAACCCCTTTCTCGCTCTTCTTTTGATACACAGTTGACAAATTCCTTTGCTTCTTCATCCGATCGCCGCTGAGCAATTCATAAAACACATGTTTAAAGGGGGGACCAAAATACGCATGCGCGGACCAAATATTTCAGACATAATTAGTCCGGGGGGACCTGTTTTTTCATAAAAATTGGTCCGGGGGGACCAATTCTTGGGGGGGGACCAAAATTTTCGTGACAGAACGCGTATGTGGAGGTTTCCTTTTAGAATAGCGAGTGTTGCTGGCCATGTACGACGAAATCAGCTCTTGTTAGAAGGAAGGTATCCAGTTGGATTTTCAAAAGATTAGAAACGTTCTTTTAGACAAAAAGCGCGTGGAAATTACAAGGTTGACAATGGCGCTCTTTGTTTATAATTATAAAAATTGTTCCTGGATATGAGTGGCGATATATATGCGATCGACAGTGGAAGAATGTGATCAAATCGAAAGAAGAGCAGGCCGAAGAATAATTATAGCTTGCCACGCTTCACGTCAGGCCTGGCGCGTATCCAGAATTTCAAAGTGGGGGTTTCCAACATTGTACGTCAATCGAATACGAGCCGGGGGGGGGAGGGGGGGGGGGGGGAGGGGGGGAGGGGACGGAATCACCCTTGCGATAGGCCAAATACGAGCGGGGAGGGGGAGGGTAGGCCAAATTAATTCAAGTGGGGGGAGGGGGGAAGGTTAATAACAGTTAAGTTTAGTAAATATTATTCTATGGGGGGGTTCAGGTAACACGGAAGCCTCTATGGATATGCTCCTGATCGTTGTATAGATATATACATGCAATCACCATGCATAGAAGCATGACTGTAACTTCGATATTACACATGCGTGCTGACTTACTTAATTCCAGTGGAGTAGTAGAAAAATCGTACAAAGTTCAAGAGTCAGCCTTGTTGGCAAAGGTGTTCACAAGCTACTGAATCCTACGACTGGTAAAGCACTCAAGAAAGACTGAAGCCATGCATGCAATGAACGATTTCACCAAACCTGCAATAGCATCCCAGATGCATGAGTTTGGATGGATAGTGATAAATGGCTCTGCACTGCATGCAGCAAGTACCTGTCTGACACAAGAAGCATGTTTTCTTGTGATATCATGGTACCAATCATTATTTTATGACCACACGCGGACAAGCTAAATCGTAGTTGCATGCACATGAATTTTCATACGTGTTTACCTTTCATTGAAATGAGAGTCTTTAGTAATAACTAATTAGCTGCTCTGCACACAACGTAACTACCCAAATAAGCAATTAGTCTTGTACACTTGTGCCAATTAGATTTTACAGATCAAATCGTTCACATGCATGCAAGGACGAGCGGGAACGCAGACACGCACATACACGCATGTACATGTATTATGATATATCATGGCATGCATGACGTTTGCAAATACATGCACATACAAAACGAGTAAAGTATATGTATATCGATCCGATTTCAGTGTATTATACTTATGCTTATATATTCCAGGCCTGTATTTAAAGTGTAGGGACACTGGTGCCTAGCTAGGGTAGGACAATGGTGCCTAGGAATGAGTGTCCGGGGGACAGCGGTGCCTAGGCATGAATGTCCGGGGGGGGGGGGGGGGGACAACCATGCCTACGACACTGGTAAAGGTAGCTGTTTATATGTATTCAATAAAGATGTGTGTTTTCATCACATACACTGGCTTATTTTTGTTACCAACATCCACTGAAATAATTAGCTCCACTGAAGAATAATATGCAGCTTCTGTGGTAAGTTTTGTTTCGTACAGTTGCACTAAATAAACATAAAGAGATTGAAATATAAAAACATGTACATGTAACAGTATTATGATAATAATAATGACACAATTTATAAAAACCAAAACACTGGATGTATATGACAGCACACAAGGGCTCAGCTGGAGCATTCTCTCTCACTAAGATCGGGCTTAGTCTGCTATACAAGTACTGCTTCACCCCGGCTTCACTGGAGGCCGAGCCTACTGACAACCTCCTGCTGGTGTGATTGAAAGTTTCCTGGGCTTCTTAGTCTCCCCAACCTCCATAAGTCTCTACAGCCAGGGGAATGCACTCTCACCTAAGTTCTGGCCATTCTTGGTCATTTAATATTTGGCTGCCGAGTAACACACAGTTCAGCTCACTCACAGAATCAAGTATGGGTTGAGCAGATTCACAACTTTGGCATCAGAGGCAGCAGGTTTGCCAATGGACCATGATGGGATCAGAATATGAGGTGACAGGGTAGGCCTGTTACCTTCAGTGACGGCCGTATCATCACTATAAAAGTGTAAAACAATACGAATAACATCTAGGGGCGGGTGCTAAATTAGCGCACGTCCATATCTTCTTCTTCACTTTCAGTACGCCTTTTATTACCCCTTGCCTCTACAAACCTCCTTGACTCTTCAAAAACGCTAGGTAAACAAATACCCGGCTTGATTCTGTTGTAGTGCTTGAATCCCTCCATTTTATAACAAATCTTTTGCTGTGGCCTCTGCCAGATACCTGCTCAACCACTCCAAGCTTTCCAATCGTTTTTTTTATTCTTCCCTACAATTGCAGTTCCAACTGTAATCGGCTTCGCCATTTTTAACTAAACCGCAGAGAAAGTCAATTTCATCAAATACCAAGTGATGGACTGCATGATAGATGCTATGATAGCAGTAGAAAAAATTATATTACAGTTCTATTACCATTGCACTATATTTTGAAGTATATTTATGCCGTTAAAAGCTGTTTCCAAAACCTATAATACAGAATCTAGTCACGTCCTACGCGTAGGACGCTAATCCTACGCGTAGGACGACGGGAGATTAAAGGTTAAATTTATTAGTCATAACACATGTCTCAATGGCTAGTGTGGCTATGGGCGTGGTCAGTTATTAATGGTCTGTATTTTGAACACCTATGGTATATGGATCATCAAAATGTGCTATACAATGAAGTGAATGGACATGTAAATCAATCATAGAAGTCTCAAGTTCCTAATGTAATTATTACATGTTGGAAGAATGATGAATGCGAATAAAAAGGGGAGAACATTATGATATTGCTATACAGGTTATTGGCAGATTATATCATTTAGATGTAATGTGTATTTGACCCTGTGAACCTTATAAAGAGTATCTATGTTGTATTTTATGCAATTATGACATCCTTATCTTGAATACTTTTACAGTAGCTGCATTGAGAAGTCAAGCGGTCACAGTTTTTTATAGCGTGGTCCATTCGCTTTGTTAGTTACCCGCGACGCAACGTTTGGAACGTTATAGCTTTTGAAATAGTACCTGTTTTCCGTGGCAGAAGCATATTTTTGATGCATTCAATTTGCTCCTTTAGGCTCTGCATAAAAGTTCTAGTTTTATTAATTTATTAAAGTACCTAATTACGTATATCGGTTACATGCTTTTATATCTGATACCAGCAGATGTTCATCCAGGAAATTCTACACCCATTGGTATAATTGGCGCTCCTTGGAACTGTTCCTATCGCGAGTTATACTCACCCAGGAAAGAAAGATGACTACTATGGACAAAATTGGGACTGGGAACAAGAACAGTACGAGCTTTTTATTTTTTTCTCTTAAAGCAAACTGTCTGGCAACATGAACAAAACATGAAAATGATCATATTTCCATTCTGTTTCGATAGCAACAGAGAGCTACACTATCCGTTTCTCGGTTCGCGAGTTACATATAGACCCTTTTCATCGCGTGATCTAGTTTCATTTAAAATGATGTTTATCGTTACGGACGCCATGATGGTGCACAGCTGGTCTATGAAAAGATGACTGAAACACTATATAAACAAAGTGTTTGGAACAAATCCACTGGGATGTCAACGTGGTCATTGTAATCTTCCTGGAGATCGCAGCAATGTATCCATCCCTACGCTTCATGCGCAATTTTTAATCTCTAGGACCTTTCTTGATCACACAAATAATTCGGTAGAGCGAAGCATCTTTATTGCGCCCGGAACGATTGGAGCAGCCTAGTACTACGCACAATACCATGGCTACCTGTGCACCATCATGGCGGCTGATAATATTCATGGCAACTTTGTTATTAATTCACATGACTTGTGACGTCACATGAAAGGGGTCTATACGCGGGTCGCGTTTTTTAAAATGATTTCATGATACGGCACAAATTCTATAGGAGAGTTACTACTGTTATTATTAAGATAATCACCATAGCAACCAAATATGAGTCAATACCCTATTAATGACCCTCTATCATATCTATATAAATTGGCTGACTTCGATGATATGTGACGGTTGCTATGGTTGTCTAATCGAATCAATTGATTGCATAAACTTTTATCATATAAATGTGAATAGAAAATTGTGTTTGTAGTGTGCATATTGTAACAGCTCTTCAGTTTTGTAGCACAAAGTGTGAAATAACAGAGGCAACAATTATACACTCCCAAAAGCGCAAAAAATTATACCAGAATGAATGGACTCAATAAATCCTGAGACAATACAAAACTCCTTTAGGAAAACCAAAACACTAACACTGCACTTTTATCTATGTACAAGATCACAAGGCAGGCTTTGACATTGAGTGTTTGATGAAAAGTGTATATAATTAGGTAGATCTGTGATTTAAGTGTAAACTTTTATGATCCTAGGACAATAACTCTGGAATAAATTGTATTGGAAGGGAGTTGGGTTAGAGACAGTTTACTCCTGATGGGGATGGCTTACTCCCGAAGTAAATTGTCCTTGTGGGTAAGGTTTTTCCTGAGTAAAGTGTCGTAAGACAACTTAATCCGAAGTAAATGGTCTCTGTGAGCACCTTACTCCACAGACAGTTTCCTCCATGATAGACATTGTGGCAGACTGAACAGTTTATTTTGTAGTGGAGATTTGCCTCACGGCTCTATTGTTGTATTTAGCACGGGCTGAAGACGCCTTGTGGTGTAACGCTAAGGGGGGCACTTTGTCCTAGCCGCATTACTGTGCACACATATACATGTATATGTGTGGAGTTGTGTAATGTGTGGAGTTGTGTAATGAGGGTGCTTGTGCAGTATTATTGCTCAGAGTTGTCCTATCTCACTGAGGGTATTGATGTGGTCGGGTCGTGTGTTCAGTCCTTTACAGAAGACATACACATGTATATCAACTCTATCCACCTGAACCTGCTAAAGGTACATGTAGGTATTTAATACGTATAAATGTGTAATTCCTTATTTCCTTACTTCCTGTCTACAAATCCAACATTTTAATTTATTTTAATATCCTGTAGAATTGTAGCTAAAAAAAACTGTAGATATGATTTAGATCTGGCTATATTACTTGCTGTAACCAGATCTCAAGAGTTTCAACACACTAGAGTCAAATAATTACATGCAAACATGATACATACATATCTGAATCCTCCATCCCCCCACCACCTCAGAAGTGAAAGTAGGGAGGAGGAGGGAACAAAAGAAAGGACTGGGAAAGGTGGGACGATGGAGAAGCAAATAGAGGAGGAAGGATGGATAGGAATGGATGGGGGAGGGAGGAGGGAAAGGATGGAGGAGGGAAAGGAGGGAGGACTGAGGATGGAAGGGCAGGGTTATATGGCAATAATTCGTTTTCACTTTAATAATCACTATATGTATTGTTACACTTGATGCTAAATATTATTACAATTGAGATGAAATACTGTTCCTACACGTACTCCAAAGATGAATGTTCAGAAATTCTGCACTACAGCAATAATAGCACTCAATACAGCACTGCTTTGCAAAATGCCAACATGGTTAGCACCTGGAAAAGTACGGCTTGTAAATGGAAACCGCTGAGATTTCCAAACTTAGGCACACTTGCGAGCTCTGCAGGACAGTGCAGGTTAACAATCTCATCACAAATTAATCTCCATCCACTATTTGAGGGGCTGTGTTAGGGAATCCACTGTTATAGATATACTTCTGGGGTGTTTGAACTCCTGTTCGGTAAAAGCAGTAAACAGGTAAGTTGGGTGCAGGAAAAACTGCATTGATTGCAGTAATACCAGTTTAAATGCTGTACCCTTGAGGGTAGCCAATGTCGGTATACAGAGCTGCATAATCATTAGCGGTGTAGCTACGCTTTGGTGTAGTGACGAGTACAGTGTTTCCCCTGCTTAGAAGGCTTAGTGCAGTACTTGGAAATGGTTGAGCAGCATTCCTGAATTATCATATCCAAATCTGATGTAAAATCCCAAATGTCATTGATTTGTAGCAATTTGTTGGGTATATATCCAGATACGAGAAATTTCACTAATAAACCACCACCAGACCACGCCCCTGCTATTGTAAACAGTTTTCATCAGATACAAACGAGTGGCTATTATGCCAAACTATGTATGCAGCTGGGGGAAATAAGAAGTTTATCATAGTAGCACACAGCATGGGAGGTCCTGTCTCGCTCTACTTCCTAATCAATGTTGTCTCTCAGAAGTGGAAGAACACATACATCAATGCTTTCATCCCTATACAATGATATTATATAGATCAGGCTGCACTACTTCCTGTAACTAGACCTGAAGAGTTTCATCACACTAGAGTCAAAAACAGTGTCTTCTTATGACTACATATACATGTATACACATATCCGAATGTGAATGAAAGGAGGAGGGAAGAAATAAATGGAGGAGTAAAGGAGGAAGGATGGAAAAGGGAATACAGTGGAAACCATCACACTTGCTCCTATAATTTTTTTGTACTGTTATTTTGTTCACTTGAATATATTTCAATAACAATGAGATCAAATGGAAATCTGACAACGCAGGTATAGTGTACAACTATTTTTCAATATATACTGAAAGTTAAAAAGCATCACGTGACTATTTACTTTTGTTATTAACACTTGTTGTGACCCCAGTACAAAAAAAATTGTGAACATAATTCCTCCTCCTGTAGGCAATAGATCTTGACCATATTCGCAATGCATCTAAAGAACAAGCATTAGCAACCTTTGGCCGAGTCGGTTTTTAAGTCCGGTAAATAGTTACGGTATTATCGAGCTAGGTATGCGTTTTTAGCTCGTAAAAGCTTAGCGATGCTATTTCGTAGTACGCTCTCACTGGACTGCTATATTTCGCTTCCGAGTCGTCACATGTTAGATCTATCGCGAAATCGTACTTGGGAGGCAATAGACCCTTCTTTGCCGTTAAAAAAGTGCCATCAGAGCTGAGTACCTGAAAACCTCCGCCATATCGCGATGAATTACATTTGAAACGTCATCATTTCGTCATTTTGTATCGTGAATATATTTATAATGTGACGATAATACGAATGGATGCAAGGGATTGTGAAAATGGTTCTTAACCTAGCGATGCTGCATCTTGCAGCCACTCACGGCGAACGTTTAGTAAATCAGTAGCATCAAATTGGGAAGCTTTATGGACCATCAAGACATTCGCCAAGGCTAGCGTTCTATCACCCAAAGCTTCGAATCCTAGATGGCAGCTTCCAAATAGCTAATTGGGTACGCTTCCCTTCCAGCTTTAGAGTTGCCTCTTGCTTTTTGACGTTTCTTGTAACCTGCCCAATTTGATGCTATATTATCTCTGCCGATACGTCACATTATAAATATATTCACGATACAAAATGATGCAATGATGACGTTTCAAATGTAATTCATCGCGATATGGCGGAGGTTTTCAGGTACTCAGCTCTGATGGCACTTTTTTAACGGCAAAGAAGGGTCTATTGCCTCCCAAGTACGATTTCGCGATAGATCTAACATGTGACGACTCGGAAGCGAAATATAGCAGTCCAGTGAGAGCGTACTACGAAATAGCATCGCTAAGCTTTTACGAGCTAAAAACGCATATCTAGCTCGATAATACCGTAACTATTTACCGGACTTAAAAACCGACTCGGCCAAAGGTTGCTAATGCTTGTTCTTTAGATATATTGCGAATATGGTCAAGATCTATTGCCTACAGGAGAAGAAATTATGCTCACAATTTTTTTTGTACTGGGGTCACAACAAGTGTTAATAACAAAAGTAAATAGTCACGTGATGCTTTTTAACTTTCAGTATATATTGAAAAATAGTTGTACACTATACCTGCCTTGTCAGATTTTCATTTGATCTCATTGTTATTGAAATATATTCAAGTGAACAAAATAACAGTACAAAAAAATTATAGGAGCAAGTGTGATGGTTTCCACTGTAGAGGTAGGAAGGAAAGGAGGCATGGGAGAGGGAGGAGGAAAGAGGGAATTTAGGGAGGAGCGAAATGGAGGGAATTAGTACACCCAGCATTATATGGCAATGATTCGTCTTCACTTTTATAATCACTGGATGTATTTTTACACTTGATGCTACATATACAATTCAGACGAAATACAGTTCCTACACTAGTATCACACACGAGCTACAAAGATGAATTTTCAGACATTCAGCACTACAGCATCAATAGCACTCAATACAGCACTGCTTTTCAAAATGCCAACATGGTTAGCACCTGGAAAGGTATGGCTTGTAAATGGAGACGTTTGAGACTTCCAACTTAGGCACACTTGTGAGCTCTGCACGTTAACTGTCCCATCGCCATCTCCGTTCACTATTTGAGGAGCTGTGTTAGGGAATCCATTGTCATAGATAAACTTCTGGGGTGTTTGAACTCCTGTTCCGTACAAGCAGTAAACAGGTACGTTAGGTGCAGGAAAACCTGAATTGATTGCAGTAATACCAGTATAAATGCTGTACCCTTGAGGGTAGCCAATGTCGGTATACAGAGCTGCATAATCATTAGCGGTGTAGCTACGCTTTGGTGTAGTGACGAGTACAGTATTCTCCCACACAGATGGCTTAGGAAGCAACAATGCAGTACTTGGAAATGTGCGAGCAGCATTCCTGAATAGAATGTCCAAATTTGATGGAAAATGGCAAATGTCATCGATTTGCAGCAACTCGTTGGGAGCATATCCCGATATGAGTAATTTCAATACTAAACCACCACCAGACCACGCCCCTGCTATAGGGATGAAAGCGTTGATGTATGTGTTCTTCCACTGCTGAGTGACAACATTGTTTAGGAAGTACAGCGAGACAGGACCTCCCATGCTGTGTGCTACTATGGTAACCTTCTTATTTCCACCAGCTGCATACATAGTTTGGATCAGTGATTTGACGTTGGCATAATAGCCACTCGCTTGTAGTTCAGCTAGTGAATGTGAGAATAAACAGTACTGAGGTGACATCATATGACCATAATCACTATATTTCATACCTGGTGACAGTCTCCAGTCATACGGAGCGGCTCGTATGGTGCTACCTCGTGTGTATCCAAGTCCAGCGTAATGTCGTACCATAGTACTGAAGTATGCTCCCAATGGCAGCTGCAGGGAGCAGTCTGTTTCGATGGGGTTGGCCGCCAGATATTCTACTTTGCAAGTGTCACCAAAACCTGATACCTTTATTCCAAGTCCAGATTGATTTTGGAAACTTCTTGTTCCCGAGTTATACACCAACCTTTATACAATTTGAAAGTAGATGTTTACATGTACATTTCCAAAAACGTAGTTACCAAAACATGTGTAAATGATGTGTGAAACACCTGTACCACACCAAACCCTGGGCTGCCTCAATATGGTCTGTGTACTGTGTATGTACATGTACTAAAAACTGGTATACTAGTAGTCAAAAAATGAATGAAACAAGATATAAAAACATTACTAAAGTAAGTGGTATATATAGGATTTGAAGGCAATGGTGGTGTACAAAGAAAGCTAGGGAACAAGAATTATTCCTATATTTAGTAACCTAAATGTAATACCGTTGTGCAAAGCGCTACACCCTTGTTCCCTTCCATTTTACACCATCATTGCCTTAAAATCCTATATACCACTAACTTTCTCAGCGAGAATGTTTTCATATCTTGTATATTTAAATTTCTAGTAATCACTACGGCTCGCCCCTACAATTTCTATTCATGCATATATAGTTGCAGTACTGGGCTTAATGCCTAGCTAGCTAATTATTTAAATGCTTATGAAGATGGATTTGTTCGCTGTAATAAATTTTATGATTAAAAATTTCGGGCTCCAGCTAAATTACAGATTCGAAGAAGTGTTTCTGAATGTAAAAGCTGCACGGAAATTTCATATGATTCTGCATCAGATAATACGCAAAATTTAATGAGTGTGGTAGCCTTAGGTACTGCCCTGTATTGGTGACCCCCCTTCCCACCACCAAGTATTTCCTTAAATGAATAAATGACATGTACATGTACAGCTGCGAGGAAAATGAAATTATGAACAGGCTGCACCACAAACAGCACTATACCACTATAGTCCATGTTCAAGCACAGATACAGGGTGTTCCGGTTCTGGACCGTCCGATAAAGGAGGAATCCTGCATACGTGATGACTCAGATGGACTGCATTGCCAATGGTGCTGCAGTATATTTAATAGAATAATTCAGAAAAAAAAGTTGGAGCTTCTTATTAGAACGGCTGGGTAAATATTCCTGAGGCATAAAGTGATTGTACTTTGTCGCTGTATCAGTATGCATGTGTATGGTACTAATGCACATCTATATGCTTCTCCGTCTATTCGGATCATTCCCGTGCACCTTTGTATCGCGATACGACAAAAAAATATCGATATCGCGATATATCGCGAATATTGTATATCGCTATGCAGGTATATCGCGGCAGCACTGCAAGACCAAACCCCCTTCCACGCACTATTATGTATTATTGAAAACTCACTGGCAGGATTGCCGAAGGCCAGCCCGGCCTGTCAGGCCGACCTTGCAGGACAGACCTTCCAGCCGGCCTAAAAGGCCAGACAGTCGGGACAAACCCCTTAGATTAGGGTCAACTACCGATATAGGTTTTGTCCTTATACCGTTCTTATTCATCATTATCGTTCAGTAAAAGTCATTTCTTACCGAATATTTTTGGAAACAGTCTTTACTGATTATTGCAATATCTTGTACATGTACGTACGTACTCCCAGCTATTAAATAATTATTCACGTCAACTATAATGCTTGTGATCACCGAATTAGTGTTATGAATAATTACTTGGAGGAAATTTTCGCACGCTACATGTTTTATGCAAGTAGTTTCTAGCACAGTAACATCAGAGCAAGGAACTGTGCATTACAGGAGCGTCTGAAACCCCTCTTGCAAAGTTCAAGGTTAAATAATATGCACGGACAGGATATCAACATTTTCAGACTGCCGGTTATATAGCGAAGACCCCGACTAAATCAATGACTGAGGGTGAGTCGGAAAGTCCACCGAGAATTTTGTTGCAATACTAATAAACCCCAATCTACTTTTTTGCCGCGTCTGACACGCACATTGCGTTATTTTATAGCATTTTGTTCTCTAATTAGTCACGCGCCATGTTGGTGCTCGCTTACTATATAAGTTATACTTGTACATGTATACACACTATAGTTCAGAGCGTCATATAGATGTAGATTGTTGTGAAAACTGACATTCTCTTTCTTGTTTATCAAATTTATACATATGGGTGTGGCAGACGTGCATTATTACATGGTCCCGTCCAACCGGTCGGAACCGAAGGAGCAGGGAGGGATCGCTCTCCACGATCTATAATATATTAGGTGGAGCATCGCTCCCCCAATTTTTATTTTAAATAAAGCAACGCAGAGAGCTTGTATTGAAAGAATTACAAATTAAAACGATACGTTTAAAGCCATGGCAATTAACAAGTTACGAATGTTATTAAGCCACCTTTTGGCATGAAGCATACGCAAAGTTCCTGCATTACCGACTTATTTCGTATGAAGTCTTGTTCAGGTACACTTGTATCAACTCTTAAAGATATGACCAACGTTCGAGTTTTGGCTGATATTTTGGCAACATCTCAGGCTGTAGAGTTGGAATTGTTTTCAGAAGTGATGAAACTAATTACTCTCTTCCAATTAGTACAGCCTCCGCAGAACGATCATCGTCGGCGTTGAGACGCGAGAAAACATACTTGCATGCGGTCTATAATGACTCAGGAACGATTAAATAACGTTACGATAATTCAGTCATGCGGTCTACAATGACTCAGAAACGATTAAATAAGGTTACGATTATTCTCTGCCACAAAGAAAGAGCGGATCTCAAAAAGCCAATGACTTTATTTCACGTAGAAGAAACGTTTTTGGTGCACTTTACTGTCTAGGCATACAATCTTATGTTAATTTATTGTTTCATGAATATGATTAACTACGATCTCTTCTCCTCATGTTTTTAATCCGTTCCGACGTGTCGTGCTTTCACCAGAAAATAAGCCCCAGCATGCACTAAACGCAAAGGTGATGCACAATGATCGCTCTTCAAGTAGGAGTAAGTTTTAAAACCATCCGCCAGGGGCGTTTCGACAAAAATCGGTTGCCGCCTGAGCACTGAATGAAATCAATAAAAGGCGTGCCTTCAGTAATCACATGCGCGGCAATTATAGGGCAAAGAAGAACTTACTTTGACTGTGCGTATTATTCTTTTAAGGTCAGTTGTGGAACAGTTCAAAATTATATGCTTGTGTATATTCGTAAACAACAAAATGATTAGCTCCTGTAGGATTCCAAACACTGAAATACCGTGATGTTCGAATGTGTTCTAATTAGCAACCTACCGTGCCGTACCGCCATGATTGCAATTAATTATTGTATTTTGTCCGCGGCCTGCCGGGTCGAACTTTCGGGTTTCAAGCCTGAACGTGGCCTCATAGTGGCCTGACCTTAATTCAGGTCACAGGCCAGCTCAGAGCCTGGGCTGACATTCGGCAACCAGGAGTGTTCGAGCTTGTGACACAATTGGGTCAAGGATTACTTAAATAATGATGTTTATACACGGAAGCAAATGAAATTCAGCCATAGCGTAAAGATGTGCGGGAAATGCCCAAAAGACCCAAGGGCTAGGGCGTGGCTAGAGACACTATACACTGTGTACATGCTTGTCACTTCTGCAAGCGATTATTTTGGCACAGCTACACGGAGGTGTTTCAAACACTTGATAACAAATGAACTAACCATTATAGATACTTGTAAATGCATATATGCATGTACGAAGTTTTAATAAAGTGTGTTTTGATCTAGTTTTGCATGGTTAAATATAACCCATGCAGCAAGACCTTCTATACTAATTAAACCGTATGCATAAGCTATATATGTAATATACTTACGCTAAGTCTTGCACAGCAGATGCTGTATTGGTGCACAGGTCGACGCCCACCCACGCGCCTTCCCAAAAGCATAGATTGAACAGTTTTTTACACGGCTGCTGTTTCTTGAATAGCTGCGACCCCTCTACTCCTGGGACTGACGGTTACAATGGGAAAATAAATACAAACGTACCAGATAAAAGCTCTGAACATTTACCGATCAAAATCGGCGAACGCGCCTCGGCAAGTATGACACTGATGAACGCGATCACCACCGCGGCTGCCGCGATCATATTACTGGCCACAAGACGGAAGTTATTTTGTTAGTCTTGGTTAGTCTAATGATCGCATGCAGGATGAGATTTTCTTTTATACAGTGAATTGGTCGATGAATATTCGTCGATCCAATTATTGGTGGATTTGAAAAAAAAATTGCGTGCACGCGTGGAGGCATTATTTAGCATGTGCCCATCATTTCGTGTACATGTACATCATTAGGTTCCACATACAGGGCTATTATTGGAGGCCCTTTTTACTACCCGCACCTCTTCCCCTTGCAAAGCGATGGGCACACTTTCGCTCTCACGTGCCACGCCCCTAATACCTCCTTTCCGACCTTCTTCTTGTTTCCGCTATACATGTACATAGTAAACAACTCCAGCGGCATAAATTGGAGCCTGTTATCAAATAAGGATTTTAGCGTTCCTTCAAGGGTTGCCGAAAGCCAGGCTATAAGGTCTGGCCTGAGGCCTGCTGGCCAGTACATGTGCCAGTTCACAGCGTCTATGATGCGCAAATACGTACACCATTATACATTTTTAGTAAGAGTGCTGTACACGTTAGTTGAAATGCGGTGCCATCAATGATGTATTATATAGGATGAATGTAATTTATATCATTATAGTATGCATGTATTGTAGTATTACGACGCATTCTATTTGATGTGCATTATCATTTTCACCAATGTATTCCAATTCGCATGCATGTACAAGATAGTATACAAACACGTTCGCGCTATTACATAACTCATCAGTGTGTCATCCTTTATGATGTACATGGCAAATTGTTCCGAAGATTGTGGCTACAACATACGGACTTACATGGCTTAATTTACTATTGTAATCAAATGTGGTGTAAATGTGTTGGTAAATATGGTACAGTTATATGTGACATTTCCGCGTATTGCTTTAGCGGAAATTGTCATGTTTACTAACAAATCTACGGTGAGCCCTAACCCCCCCCCCCCCCCCCCCCCCCCCCCCCCCTTCTGATGCATAGAATGGCCTCGCCTGACTGGCCTGCTGGCGGGTCATCTGGTACCAGCTGTCTGGTACTCTCTTTATTTCGTTGTAATGCTACTCTTAGTATTTATATTGTAAGGGTACTCTCCTTATCTGGTTGTAAAGGCTCCTAAGGGTCCTCTCCGTATATATGGTTGTAAGGGCACTGTTTTAATTGTCGCGAGGTCCTGTATATTTTGTGCGTGACTGTCACCATCTTGTCTCATGTGCACCAGCTAAGCTGCAAGCAAATGGCCAACGTCAAACAATATGCAGAAATCGGAGGTCACCAGGAAAGTGATGGTGTTCAAAAAGACATAGTATAGAATGTATTCCATTGCTAGTACATAGAGGTAGTGTGGTTTGAATTTGTGTTGAATTTGTAAGTACTAATGGCTCGGTTTTATTCAAACAAAGTTATACTTACACCTAAAAGTATTTTTAAAAATGTATCAGTCATAACATGTTGCCATGCATGTAACATGTTGCCTGTTGTTTCAGTTCCGCATAGGATTTTGCCTGTTGCGGTTCAGTTCGGTCATTCAGTTCCTCATAACATGTTGTCTGTTGTTTCAGTCAGTTCCTCATAACATGTTGGCTGCATGTTGTTCAGTGGTATATATACTGCTGTTTGTGGTGCAACTAACATTTCCTGCATAACCACCACTGTGGCTCCGCTGTGCATGAATACATGACAGCTGCGAGGATATGTTAGTTGTGCACAGGCTGCACCACAAACAGCAGTATACCACTATAGTCCATGTTCAAGCACAGATACAGGGTGTTCCGGTTCTGGACCGTCTGATAAAGGAGGAATCCTGCATACGTGATGACTCAGATGCAATCCGGGGCCAAGGTTATGAACTTTCTCATGCAGTTGATGCTACCGGCCGCACGCAGGGTGCTTTTAATGGAGTTTAGACACTTCATTTCCAAATTAGGGTGCTTATTAGAATAATCGACGTAGTCCTGGCCTCTTACCAGAACGGGTAAATGCATACTCCTTATGCTAATGCAAATGGCACGTGATTGGATTTTGCCGCTGCATGCACAGTACGCATTGAGCAACAGAGTATGCACGTATATGGTACTAATTGCATCTGCTGAATCTTAGCAAATTACTCCTTAATTGCATTTTTCCGTCTTGTATATTTACGTCTATTTCCGTGCTTCTCCGTCTTTTCCCGTGTACTATGTATCGCGATATAACAAAAAAATATGTATATGGGACAGTGTCCAGCAAAATCGGGCTTGTGGGGTTATAACTATAAAAATTGCACGTTGTACTAAACAACACATCTTCGCGACGGTACTACCTTTTCCTTTCAAATTTCATACACTTGTTCCCACACCATTATTTTCTCTGTGTTATAATCGATTTTCGTGATCTACACCTTTTCCGTGCCGTGGATACAACAATCGTTAACCCCGCGGGTTAGAAATCCACATTTCTCCACGTACGAGTGTTAAAAATGTGTCAAATTCGGAGTGTACATAGAGGAGTCCTGTAGCTATTGATTTGTTCTGTTCGTTAGTTTCTGAATCATCCGTTACGGAGATACAGTTGAGCAAACTGCAGGCACATTTTCCCGCTTGATTCGCGCCAATGATATAATCACGGCCTTCCCATTCACTGAGCGGGACGTGATTTGCCAAAATCATTGGCGCGAATCAAGCGGGAAAACGTGCCCGTAGTTTGTTCAACTGTATCTCCATAACGGATGATATAGAAATTAACGAAAAGAACAAATCAATAGCTACAGGACTCCTCTATTTGCAATCCGAATTTGACGCGTTTTCAACACTCGCACTTGGAGAAATGAGGAATTCTAACCCGCGGGGTTAACGATTGTTGTATCCACGGCACGGAAAAGGTGTAGATCATAAAAATCGACTTTCACACAGAGAAATGGTGTGGGAACAAGTGTAAGAAATTTGAAAGGAAAAGGTAGTACCGTCGCGAAGATGTGTTGTTTCGTACAACGTGCAATTTTTATAGTGATAAAATTATAACCCGTCAAGCCCGATTTTGCTGGACACTGTCCCATATCGCGATAAATATAAAATAGTAAAAATACGGCATATCGCGGCAGACCCGGGGATGGTGCGGGAGGGATGCCCCCGCCCGCACCCTCCCTGGCCGGGTCGATTGCCTGCAAATTGCCACGCCCATAATTGACTGCACCAACTTTGGACCGAGTGCGCATGGCCGTTGTGGTAGGGCGACATTGTCCCCCGTGCAGAATGTCCCCCCGGACATTCTGCACTAGGGCGCAATGTCCCCCCGGACATTCTGCACTAGGGCAAACTGTCCCCCTCTAGGGTAAAATGTCGTCCCCCCCCCCCCCCCCCCCTGGACACTCTATACTTAGGGCACAATGTCCTACCTATAGGCTAACAAAGGGAGTTATAAACGTCCAACAGGCTGGTTTTTAACGAAGACCCGTCCTTGTAAAAACCATCCTGCCCGGATTGTGCGTCCAGGATGGGAATACATGTGGTTCTACCCTAGTTCTGTCGAATGTTGAAGCAATAATTCAATTCATACGTCTACATTCGACAAAACCCCTCCAAGTAAGGTTTTTACACTATTCCCACCCTGGACGCAGGATGCATGGGTTTTAGTCTGGGTACCCGACTGATAGGTTGTACTATCGCGCAACAGATGAACTGACGATGGGAATAGCCTTTCCTGAGATATGTCAGGCGGTGCACGCAGTGTGGAGCTGTGTTTATGTGACATTACTTTTCAGGCTATGATCCTAGTTGATCTCAATATATTTCAATCTCTCATACTGATGAGATTTCAGCCATAAAGTATATCAATCACCACTTCTTAAGGAATTTTAATAATGAATGTTCGTGTATATATGTGTGTGAATATTGGTTTCAATGAGTGCTTTGACGACACGGAAAGGATAAGAGCTGTGTATTCGTTAAAAGGAATTTAATACTAAAATTCTAAATGTTCGTGTATGTGTGTCAGTATTGGTTACAATGAGCATTTCAAGCGGCGGAACGACATGCAGCTTTGGCGACGGTTAGGAGCTACTGAGTAATGGCGTCAACGCGATCCCGTGTACTGCCGTAAAAGTTTCCCAGCCTTGTCATTGATGAAATAAAATGTTATGAGGGGGGACATTTTACCCTGGAGGGGTACAGTTTGCCCTAGTGTAGATTGTCCGGGGGGACATTGTACACTAGTGCAGAATGTCCGGGGGGACATTGTACACTAGTGCAAAACGTCCGGGGGGACAAATTTTAGGGGGGACATTGTGCACTACGACACCGTCACTGTCCGCGCATCGTTGAAAGGAGTCCACTTTTGTCCAAAATGGCCCAGCCAAACGCTCAAAAAACGAAGACAGACAGACAGACTATCCGCGCATTTATAAATAGAATGTTCGGTTACTGGTGCCGCCATCTTGACCATTATTGGTCCTAACAGAAACACGGCCGGCTACATGTACGTAAATGTACAAATAATTATACAGTTAGGTTTATTATCTCATAAAATGTTAATAAACTATTACAGGCCACATCCCCGCTTATATACAGGGTGTCTACGAAAGAACGCAATGCTTTTGAACGGGAATAACTTTTGATAGGATTAAGCAAAAAATCTCATATTTTGAAACTGAGTTGGTCGGTTTCCTCAAATTTTTTTCCATCCTTTTAATTGATACATTATTAATCATGCTAATTAATTTTAATAAGCACAATAGATTAGCTGATTTTGAAAGTTCGTATGTGTTCACGTATCGATTGTGAAGCTTCGTTCGAAATATTGGATTTTTTTCACATTCACAACTAAAACTGCAACCCTCTACCTATTTCTCTTCGCGTACGCATGCGCACACGACCTCGTCCTAAGGCTTAATTCTGTGATAAAAACCAATCTCAATCACGTGATACAATTCGGAGGCGGATCTTCTTTTTTTTTTTTTTTTAATGCAATACCCCACCTCCTTCGTGGGTGTTACGAGTCACTGCCAATTAACGTGTTTACATCCGATGTAGTGCGCACCAATTAGCACTATCGTACAGACAGGCACTAAACCGAGCGGCAGGTACTACGGGTTGATATGAATTAATTTTTTTTATTCTGTGAATTAGGAAACGGAGACGCACACGTTAAACTTAAAGCGCAAGTTATTACACAGTACACGCAAAAATGTGCTGGTTGGTAGACTATCGATCAAATTCTTAGGTTTCTGACTAATGTTTCAAGCCTGCAGCTAGGTTTTAGATAAGTTATTGTTTTTATTTTCTTAAAGAGAAGGCATCCCACATCAATTTTTTTTAACGACTTAGACAAGTCACTGCACGATGGTTTCATTTTCATTGTATTACTTTGCAAGCCTGTTAGCTGAGTATGGTTGATTTATTCATTTCATGGCATTCAGTAATGAAATTTTTGGATGATTAGGATGACTTGTTTTTTTTTTGCACACAAATGAGCCTATTAGCTGGTTTTCAAATCATGTCTGTGTGTGCATAAATATTGGTGGATGCTTTGCTTTAGAATAGACTCTTGTTATGTACCTTTAAAAAGACAACTTATGAGGGTGTAGTTTAATAATGTTGCAAGCTTTTGTGTATAGAAAATGATTATGGTACTTGGAATTTGCAAAAGCATCCTTTGACATTAAGTTGCAAGTGCAATACGGACTATGATAGGGAAGAAATGTTATTTAAGAGGATCATAGTATATGTTAAAGAATGTGCTTGGAAACCTGTGAGCTTTTAGCTGTGTCTATTGTTTCTTTGAAAGTAAGGTTAAGGTAATCTCTGATTAAAAATACACCTGCAGGTTTTGGATGTTGGGGAATGTTGCGGTTTTCGTTTAAAGAAAGGTGTGCTTTGCATCATTGTTTAAAATTCTTGCTGTTGCTTATGTGCTGGTTGGTAGACTATTGATAAACATGTTTCAAGCCTCCAACAAGGTTTTAGATAAGTTTTAAGAGAAGGCATCTCAGATCAAAAATTTTTTAACGACTTAGACAAGCCACTCATGGTTGCATTGTCAATGTATTACTTTGCAAGCCTGTTAGCTAGTTCCCATATCATGGTGTGCTTAAGTAAGGGTAGGGTTGATTTATGTGATTTCATGGCTTCAGTAATGGAATTTGCTTGCAACAAGTTGTGATTTTATATAGCTATTTCCTTACCATAATGTGTGCTAACTGCTGCTTATGGGTATAGACCCTCTGCTTTAAGAGTTCCTTCATGCAGAGTGTGCTTAAATTTCTAATTTTGCAACCCATTAGATGATCGAGTACAGATGAATCAAAAAATCCTTTTTTTAAAGCACCTAAGAAGAGTGCTGTTTTTTAAGATAGGTTGTGCTTAATAAAGTCATGAGTCCTATAGCTAGTTACTACAAATGTAGATCACAATCTGTGCTGTTGTTTAAGCATGGATACTAGGCTTCCATGTCTAGGAGATACCTGTTGTGATTTGAAGAATTACTTTAGTATCGACTAATGTTGCAAGTGGTTTTGTGATGCTTGGATTTAAGAGTGGTGTTATTTCGCCATGTTGTGAGCAATTGTGTCTCGAATTAGTGGTAGCATAAAAAGGGTAAAATGTTTGGGAATTCAGCTGTACGTCTTAATAAAGCATCATGTTTTGTTAGCTACATGTAGTTCACAGATTATAATATGCTTATGAGTACTACATGTACATGTACATGTACAGTTGCAAGCCTAGCTTTTAAAAGTTCGAATAAAAGTGTGCCTTCCTACCCCATACTGTCTCCTCTTGGTCTTAAAATAATTTTCTGTATTTGATGCGTGAGTGTTGCTTATGAGTACTACCTGTTGAGGACCCAGTATAGCTAACCATCTTTTCATTGGTTAACCAAGGCTTCCTTCTTTCCTAACCCTTCCTGTCCCCTCTTGATCTTAAAATAATTCTCTGTGTGAGTGTTGCTTATGAGTACTACCTGTTGAGGACCCAGTATAGCTATCCAACTTTTCATTGGTGAACCAAGGCTTCCTTCTTTCGTACTGCTTCTTGTTCCCTCTTGATCTTTTACAATTCTCTACATGTTTGTTCTGTGAGTAGTATAGCTAACCTTCTTTTAGTTCCTTAACCTAGGCTTCCTTCTTTCCTACGGTCCCTTCCTATCCCCCTCGATCCTTCTCTTTGTATGATGCGTGAGTGTTGCTTATGAGTACTACCAGTTGAGGACCCAGTATAGCTAACCATCTTTTCATTGCTTAACCAAGGCTTCCTTCTTTCCTACCCCTTCCTGTCCCCTCTAGATCTTAAAATCCTACCATGCAATTCTCTGTGTTTGGTATGGGTATTGCTTATGAGTACTACATGTAAAGGGCCGACTATAGTTTTAAAACCCTCTTTCCATTGCTAAACTCAGGGTTTTTTTTTTTTTTCCTGCCCCTTCCTCTCCATTCATAATGTTAAAAAAAATTCTCTGTGTTTCGTGTGCGAGTGTTGCTTATGAGTACTACCTGTTTAGGTCCCAGTATAGCTATCCATCTTTTCATTGCTTAAGAGGGGACAGGAAGGGATAGGAAAGAAGGAAGCCTTGGTTAACCAATGAAAAGATGGATAGCTATACTGGTCCTCAACAGGTAGTACTCATAAGGAACACTCACACACCATGCAAACACAGAGAATTATTTAAAGATCTAGAGGGGACAGGAAGGGGTAGGAAAAAAGGAAGCCTTGGTTAAGCAATGAAAAGATGGTTAGCTATACTGGTCCTCAACAGGTAGTACTCATAAGGAAAACACTCACACACCAGGCAAACACAGAGAATTATTTAAAGATAAAGAGGGGACAGGAAGGGATAGGAAAGAAGGAAGCCTTGGTTAAGCAATGAAAAGATGGATAGCTATACTGGGTCCTCAACAGGTAGTACTCATAAGCAACACTCAAACACCATGTAAACACAGAGAATTGTTTTAAGATCAAGAGGGGACAGGATAGGGTAGGAAAGAAGGAAGCCTTGGTTAACCAATGAAAAGATGGCTAGCTATACTGGGTCCTCAATAGGTAGTACTCATAAGCAACACTCACACACCATGCAAACACAGAGAATTATTTTAAGATCAAGAGGGGACAGGAAGCTAGGTGTAGGAAAGAAGGAAGTCTTTGTTAAGCAATGAAAAGATTGATAGCTATACTGGGTTCTCAACAGGTAGTACTCATAAGCAACACTCACACATGAAACACAGAGAATTATTTTAAGTTCAAGAGGGAACAGGAAGCTAGGTGTAGGAAAGAAGGAAGCCTTGGTTAAGCAATGAAAAGATGGTTAGCTATACTGGGTCCTCAACAGGTAGTACTCATAAGCAACACTCACACATGAAACACAGAGAATTATTTTAAGTTCAAGAGGGAACAGGAAGCTAGGTGTAGGAAAGAAGGAAGCCTTGGTTAAGCAATGAAAAGATTGATAGCTATACTGGGTTCTCAACAGGTAGTACTCATAAGCAAAACTCACACACATGAAACACAGAGAATTATTTTAAGATCAAGATGGGACAGGAAGCTAGGTGTGGGAAAGAAGGAAGTCTTTGTTAAGCAATGAAAAGATGGATAGCTATACTGGGTCCTCAACAGGTAGTACTCATAAGCAACACTCACACACCATGCAAACACAGAGAATTATTTTAAGATCAGGAGGGGACAGGAAGCTAGGTGTAGGAAAGAAGGAAGTCTTTGTTAAGCAATGAAAAGATGGATAGCTATACTGGGTCCTCAACAGGTAGTACTCATAAGCAACACTCACACATGAAACACAGAGAATTATTTTAAGTTCAAGAGGGAACAGGAAGCTAGGTGTAGGAAAGAAGGAAGCCTTGGTTAAGCAATGAAAAGATGGTTAGCTATACTGGGTCCTCAACAGGTAGTACTCATAAGCAACACTCACACATGAAACACAGAGAATTATTTTAAGTTCAAGAGGGAACAGGAAGCTAGGTGTAGGAAAGAAGGAAGCCTTGGTTAAGCAATGAAAAGATGGTTAGCTATACTGGGTCCTCAACAGGTAGTACTCATAAGCAACACTCACACATGAAACACAGAGAATTATTTTAAGTTCAAGAGGGAACAGGAAGCTAGGTGTAGGAAAGAAGGAAGCCTTGGTTAAGCAATGAAAAGATGGTTAGCTATACTGGGTCCTCAACAGGTAGTACTCATAAGCAACACTCACACATGAAACACAGAGAATTATTTTAAGTTCAAGAGGGAACAGGAAGCTAGGTGTAGGAAAGAAGGAAGCCTTGGTTAAGCAATGAAAAGATGGTTAGCTATACTGGGCCCTCAACAGGTAGTACTCATAAGCAACACTCACACATGAAACACAGAGAATTATTTTAAGTTCAAGAGGGAACAGGAAGCTAGGTGTAGGAAAGAAGGAAGCCTTGGTTAAGCAATGAAAAGATGGTTAGCTTTACTGGGCCCTCAACAGGTAGTACTCATAAGCAACACTCACACATCATACAAAGAGAAGGATTGAGGGGGATAGGAAGGGACCGTAGGAAAGAAGGAAGCCTAGTTTAAGGAACTAAAAGAAGGTTAGCTATACCACTTACACAACAAACATGTAGAGAATTGTAAAAGATCAAGGGGGAACAAGAAGCAGTACGAAAGAAGGAAGCCTTGGTTAACCTATGAAAAGATGGTTAGCTATACTGGGTCCTCAACAGGTAGTACTAATAAGCAACACTCACACACCATGCAAACACAAAGAATTATTTTAAGATCAAGAGGGGACAGGAAGCTAGGTGTAGGAAAGAAGGAAGTCTTTGTTAAGCAATGAAAAGATGGATAGCCATACTGGGTCCTCAACAGGTAGTACTCATAAACAACACACACACACACACACCATAAAAACACAGAGAATTATTTTAAGATCAAGAGGAGACAGGAAGGGGTAGGAAAGAAGGAAGCCTTGGTTAAGCAATGAAAAGATGGTTAGCTGTACTGGGCCCTCAACAGGTAGTACTCATAAGCAACACTCACACATCATACAAAGAGAAGGATCGAGGGGGATAGGAAGGGACCGTAGGAAAGAAGGAAGCCTAGTTTAAAGAACTAAAAGAAGGTTAGCTATACCACTTACACAACAAACATGTAGAGAATTGTAAAAGATCAAGAGGGAACAAGAAGCAGTACGAAAGAAGGAAGCCTTGGTTAAGCAATAAAGAGGGCTAGCTATACTGGGTCCTCAACAGGTAGTTCTCATAAGCAACACTCACACAGAGAATTATTTTAAGATCAAGAGGGGATAGGAAGGGGTATTAAAGATTGTAGCCTGGGTTAAGCCATGAAAAGATGGTTAGCTATACTGGGTCCTCAACAGGTAGTACTCATACGCAACACTCACACAGAGAATTATTTTAAGATCAAGAGGGGACAGGAAGGGGTATTAAAGATTGTAGCCTGGGTTAAGCAATGAAAAGATGGATAGCTATAGTAGGTCCTCAACAGGTAGTACTCATAAGCAACACTCGCACACGAAACACAGAGAATTTTTTTATAACATTAGGAAGGGAGAGGAAGGGGCAGGAAAAAAAAAAACCCTGAGTTAAGCAATGAAAAGAGGGTTTTAAAACTACATGTATAGTCGGCCCTTTACATGTAGTACTCATAAGCAATACCCATACAAAACACAGAGAATTGCATGGTAGGATTTTAAGATCTAGAGGGGACAGGAAGGGGTAGGAAAGAAGGAAGCCTTGGTTAAGCAATGAAAAGATGGTTGGCTATACTGGGTCCTCAACTGGTAGTACTCATAAGCAACACTCACGCATCATATAAAGAGAAGGATCGAGGGGGATAGGAAGGGACCGTAGGAAAGAACGAAGCCTAGGTTAAGGAACTAAAAGAAGGTTAGCTATACTACTCACACAACAAAGCAGTACGAAAGAAGGAAGCCTTGGTTCACCAATGAAAAGATGGTTAGCTATACTGGGTCCTCAACAGGTAGTTCTCATAAGCAACACTCACGCATCAAATACAGAAAATTATTTTAAGACCAAGAGGAGACAGTATGGGGTAGGAAGGCACACTTTTATTCGAACTTTTAAAAGCTAGGCTTGCAACTGTACATGTACATGTACATGTAGTACTCATAAGCATATTATAATCTGTGAACTACATGTAGCTAACAAAACATGATGCTTTATTAAGACGTACAGCTGAATTCCCAAACATTTTACCCTTTTTATGCTACCACTAATTCGAGACACAATTGCTCACAACATGGCGAAATAACACCACTCTTAAATCCAAGCATCACAAAACCACTTGCAACATTAGTCGATACTAAAGTAATTCTTCAAATCACAACAGGTATCTCCTAGACATGGAAGCCTAGTATCCATGCTTAAACAACAGCACAGATTGTGATCTACATTTGTAGTAACTAGCTATAGGACTCATGACTTTATTAAGCACAACCTATCTTAAAAAACAGCACTCTTCTTAGGTGCTTTAAAAAAAGGATTTTTTGATTCATCTGTACTCGATCATCTAATGGGTTGCAAAATTAGAAATTTAAGCACACTCTGCATGAAGGAACTCTTAAAGCAGAGGGTCTATACCCATAAGCAGCAGTTAGCACACATTATGGTAAGGAAATAGCTATATAAAATCACAACTTGTTGCAAGCAAATTCCATTACTGAAGCCATGAAATCACATAAATCAACCCTACCCTTACTTAAGCACACCATGATATGGGAACTAGCTAACAGGCTTGCAAAGTAATACATTGACAATGCAACCATGAGTGGCTTGTCTAAGTCGTTAAAAAATTTTTGATCTGAGATGCCTTCTCTTAAAACTTATCTAAAACCTTGTTGGAGGCTTGAAACATGTTTATCAATAGTCTACCAACCAGCACATAAGCAACAGCAAGAATTTTAAACAATGATGCAAAGCACACCTTTCTTTAAACGAAAACCGCAACATTCCCCAACATCCAAAACCTGCAGGTGTATTTTTAATCAGAGATTACCTTAACCTTACTTTCAAAGAAACAATAGACAAAGCTAAAAGCTCACAGGTTTCCAAGCACATTCTTTAACATATACTATGATCCTCTTAAATAACATTTCTTCCCTATCATAGTCCGTATTGCACTTGCAACTTAATGTCAAAGGATGCTTTTGCAAATTCCAAGTACCATAATCATTTTCTATACACAAAAGCTTGCAACATTATTAAACTACACCCTCATAAGTTGTCTTTTTAAAGGTACATAACAAGAGTCTATTCTAAAGCAAAGCATCCACCAATATTTATGCACACACAGACATGATTTGAAAACCAACTAATAGGCTCATTTGTGTGCAACAACAACAAAAAAAAAAAACAAGTCATCCTAATAATCCAAAAACTTCATTACTGAATGCCATGAAATGAATAAATCAACCATACCCAGCTAACAGGCTTGCAAAGTAATACAATGAAAATGAAACCATCGTGCAGTGACTTGTCTCAGTCGTTAAAAAAAAATTGATGTGGGATGCCTTCTCTTTAAAGAAAAAAAAAACAATAACTTATCTAAAACCTAGCTGCAGGCTTGAAACATTAGTCAGAAACCTAAGAATTTGATCGATAGTCTACCAACCAGCACATTTTTGCGTGTACTGTGTAATAACTTGCGCTTTAAGTTTAACGTGTGCGTCTCCGTTTCCTAACTCACAGAATGGCATTACATGTCAAATTCATATCAACCCGTAGTACCTGCCGCTCGGTTTAGTGCCTGTCTGTACGATAGTGCTAATTGGTGCGCACTACATCGGATGTAAACACGTTAATTGGCAGTGACTCGTAACACCCACGAAGGAGGTGGGGTATTGCATTAAAAAAAAAAAAAAGGAGATCCGCCTCCGAATTGTATCACGTGATTGAGATTGGTTGTTTTATCGCAGAATTAAATCTTAGGACGAGGTCGTGTGCGCATGCGTACGCGAAGAGAAATAGGTAGAGGGTTGCAGTTTTAGTTGTGAATGTGAAAAAATCCAATATTTTGAACGAAGCTTCACAATCGATACGTGAACACATACGAACTTTCAAAATCAGCTAATCTATTGTGCTTATTAAAATTAATTAGCATGATTAATAATGTATCAATTAAAAGGATGGAAAAAAATTTGAGGAAACCGACCAACTCAGTTTCAAAATATGAGATTTTTTGCTTAATCCTATCAAAAGTTATTCCCTTTCAAAAGCGTTGCGTTCTTTCGTAGACACCCTGTATAGTCAGAGATAATATAGAAAGGGAAAGGTCGTATATTAATAAACGAGATAGAACAACTAATTAGATACCGCTGTTTAGATTAGTCTTAGTCTAGGAGTTGCATACGACTAGAAGTAAAAAAGTAATCGTTGATCAATCAACTTCCATATATGGGACAATGTCCAGCAAAATCGGGCTTGTGGGGTTATAATTTTATCACTATAAAAATTGCACGTTGTGCTAAACAACACATCTTCGCGACGGTACTACCTTTTCCTTTCAAATTTCGTACACTTGTTCCCACACCATTTCTCTGTGTGAAAATTGATTTTTGTGATCTATATATTTTCCGTGCCGTGGATACAACAATCGTTAACCCCGCGGGTTAGAAATCCTCATTCCTCCACGTACGAGTGTTGAAAATGCGTCAAATTCGGGTTGCACATAGAGGAGTCCTGTAGCTATTGGTTTGTTTTGTTCGTTAATCTCTATATCATCCGTTACGGAGATACAGTTGAACAAACTACGGGCACGTTTTCCCGCTTGATTCGCGCCAATGATTTTGGCAAATCACGTCCCGCTCAGTGAATGGGAAGGCGGTGATTTAACATTGGCGCGAATCAAGCGGGAAAATGTGCCTGTAGTTTGCTCAACTGTATCTCCGTAATGGATGATTCAGAGACTAACGAACAGAAAAAGTCAACAGCTACAGGATTCCTCTATGCACACTCCGAATTTGACGCGTTTTCAAATTTGAAATTCAATGTGGAAAAAAACAGCTGGATGACCGCGTATGTATGGGCCATTTCTGGATATGATCACTGATCCAAACTATGTATGTGTTCTTACCACTGTAAGAACACATACATCAACGCCTTCATCCCTATAGTATAGCAGGGAGTGATCTGGTGGTGGTTTAGTACTTCATATCTGGATATGCACTGAATGAGTTGCTACAATTTTATATCAACGGCATTTGTGATTTTCCATCAGATTTGTTTCGCTTACGCTTGTGTGTACAACAACGATTGTTGCCGTACCACACACATGCACTGATTCTAAACAAAAATGACAGTCGTAGCATACGTACTGAAAATGACTTCAACTACTCTCGGCCCCAGACCACGATTCCCACATTTACGGATGGAATACATTACCACTACGTGGTTTTGCATAATCCATCAGACAGGAACCGAGCTCGAGACTAAACGATTACATGCCTTGATATATACATGTACATGCATGTAAAGCGCCATTATTCTTAGTTGTGTTTCGCCGGTGATAATAGCCGCCCGCTCATGGTTGAATTAATAACAGGAAATTAAACTGACATGCTGTCTTCTCGCCAAAAAATCCCACAGAAGTTAATATTTGTGGTCGTGTATGAAATCACGCTATTCCAAATGTGCATGAATATATGTGATACTCAAAAATGACACTCGCAGCAACTCGGTGTGTGTTGTACAGCAACACATAATCGCATTAATGGTGATGAATAATTAATGAATGTAACATTTTTGTTCGTATAATTAGAATAATGGTATGAAGGATGCGGGCGGAGGACGGGAAACCGTAATCAAATTTGGAAATTGGTATGGCCTTATATATTTTAAATCCTGTTTACTACCTGCATGGTATTCAACAGTCAACATTATAATCTCAAATGTGCACACCTGTCAACTGCATTAACAGAAACAGCGTCCGAATGTCGCGCGGTGTGGCTAAAGATGGGATGTGGTGCACTATTACGTTCGTCACCACCATACTTGCGTTCAGTGTCGCATTTACCGAGGCACACTCTCCGATCCTGATTGGTACGTAAGTTGCAAAGTTATGTATTTCTTTATATTTTTCACTCCCTTTTAAGTCCCAGGAATAGAGGGATCGCAGCTATTTAAGATTCAGAAGCCGTGCAAAGAACTGTTCGATGTATGCTATTGGGAAGGAGTGTGGGTGGGGGTCGACCTGTGCTACAATACAAAATCTGCTGTGCAGGACTTATCGTAAGTATGAATACAAAGCGTATGTAAGTTTACTGTACGTGCATGCGTATGATGTGAATAAATACGAAGGCCATGCACGAAGGGCTGGTATACGTTATACGCTGCAAAATGTAGAGAAGAGAATTTCCTTGCCGGTCAATGATCCATTCAGCATGAATTAACGCATGCACGCCAAAGCACTTTAGATTTTGAAAAACAGCCCTGAATGCTATCAAACCTGGTCATCTATAAATCCATTAGCGATAGCGTAGTGTACATAGAAATGCCTGCGGGGGATTGCTAAGTGCACATATGTGACTAATTGAGTCTTGTGCTCATTTGGAATTGCATGCGCTCATGGGTGCATGCATAGGGTCAACGTTGCTTAAAACCGTTCGCGCTATACCACTTGCACTGCATGGGCTCATTGGCAGAGGTTTCATTATACAGGATAAAAGCAGTCCTAGCCTTGTGGGTTGTCGTATTTAGCAGTAAATACAGTTCAATGCATGCAGCTATAGAGTTATACTAATATTAAACACATGGGGGGGAGGGGGGTGAACACTGGCAATAGACATGTATTATACACATGATAATATAGCTATGGCGCATGTCGATCAGTAGCGAGTCTACTGCACTCTAATCTAAATTAATATCTATGCATTTTGAAGTTTAAGTTGAACAGGAGAATAACTATTGTTACAGCGGTAATTACCAAGAGACGATGACTGTGAAAATATAGAAAGTCCTTATTTGGGTGTAATTGTCATTGTAAGGGTATATACTGTCCACATCGGGTTGTAAAGGATCCTTGAAGTAGTTGTATGGTTTTTAAAGTTATTTGGTTATAGGGGTACTCTCCTTATATGTTTGTAAGGGTACTCCTGTTGTGCAGCGAGGTTCTGTAGATCTTGTGCGGGATTTGTTGGAATGTTGGTTAATTTGTATTTTACTCAATTGCACTCTGCGTGAATGTAGATAAATCTTGTATGTAGAAAAATTCTTGCATGTCAGCTTATATGCCTTCATATCGGTTTAAGGTTGGTGTATAACTCGGCAACAAGAAGTTTCCAAAATCAATCTGGTCTTGGAATAAAAGCTTCTGGTTTTGGTGACACCTGCAAAGTAGAATACCTGGCGGCTAATCCTATCGAAACAGGCTGCTCCCTGCAGCTGCCATTGGGAGCATACTTCAGTACTATGGTAGGGCATTACGCTGGACTTGGATACAAAAGAGGCACCACCATACGAGCCGCTCCGTATGACTGGAGGCTGTCACCAGGTATGAATACTAATGATGGCGCCATCTCTTTTATCATGCACTACGTTTCATCTCACGTGCACCAGCTGAGCTACAAGCAAGTGGCTATTATGCCAACGTCAAATCATTGATTCAAACTATGTATGCAGCTGGTGGAAACAAGAAGGTTACCATAGTAGCACACAGCATGGGAGGCCCTGTCTCGCTGTACTTTCTAAACAATGTTGTCACTCAGCAGTGGAAGAACACATACATCAACGCTTTCATCCCTATAGCAGGGGCGTGGTCTGGTGGTGGTTTAGTATTGAAATTACTCATATCTGGATATGCACCGAACGAGTTGCTGCAGATCAGTGACATTTGTAATTTTCCATCAAATTTGGACATGATATTCAGGAGTGCTGCTCGCACATTTCCAAGTACTGCATTGCTGCTTCCTAAGCCATCTGTGTGGGGAAACACTGTACTTGTCACTACACCAAAGCGTAGCTACACCGCTAATGATTATGCAGCTCTGTATACCGACATTGGCTACCCTCAAGGGTTCAGCATTTATACTGGCATTACTGCAATCAATGCAGGTTTCCCTGCACCCAACGTACCTGTTTACTGCTTTTATGGAACAGGAGTTCAAACACCCCAGAAGTTTATCTATGACAATGGATTCCCTAACACAGCTCCTCAAATAGTGAATGGAGATGGCGATGGGACAGTTAACGTGCTGAGCTCACAAGTGTGCCTAAGTTGGAAGTCTCAAACGTCTCCATTTACAAGCCGTACCTTTCCAGGTGCTAACCATGTTGGCATTTTGAAAAGCAGTGCTGTAATGAGTGCTATTGATGCTGTAGTGCTGAATGTCTAACTTGCATGCATTTACCATTTGCATTTTCCCATTCCATGACCGGTGTGTGGTATTGTTTTACATTTTTAGAACAATTTTTTTTTAGTTTGGAATTGTGCCATATAGCAACATGTCCCTTTTTGTTGTATAGCAAAATGCTATATACGATCATGCAGTGAAAAATACGTATAGATGATTCGTGGCTGGGGCTAGCACAGCTATATGTACATAACGTGACGGTATGCAAGGTACCACGTGTACGTGTATATCCCATATATACTAGCTGATAGTACGTTTGGCAGGTGTCATAGGATATATTTATCACGTGAGTTATATAATCTTTATTCGCGCAGTATGCATAGTTGTTAATTGAGTGTCCCCCAGAAGTGCCAGAACCAGTGTTGCCGCGAAATAACCTTCATCCTTAATCGTCCATATCTCAGTAGATACATGTACATCGCTATATGAGCATTTATTTGCGATGTATTAAATTATTCATATCGCTTGATTTTGGTTTCTAAACGTTGGAGTGAATAGTTATGGTTACCACGAAGGATATGGTACAGGTATACGTACTTACGCTAAATGTACTTGCTACCACAGAAGATTTCATGAGCGTTGATCTCAAAGCCTTCAAAACTGCTTTGGATGGCACAAAAATCATTTTTAGCTACATGATAGCTTGCGCAATGTTCCCAAGCAGCGTGTCAGCAGAAATCAATTTCAGAATATAAGATCCATTGTTGTGGTGGAAGAATCATGAATCATACTTCACTACCATAGCTAAACCAGCAAGCAAGTACTTGTGCAATTTTGCATAGGTATTTTCCTTAAAAAGAAAAGGTTGCGCCCGTGGGGCGTGGCACTTGCATGAAAGGCTGCATTGGTAATTGTATATTTCTAAGGCAAAATTCAACTGAACTAGTTTAACTGTAACAGTAAATTATTTTCATTGATATACCTAAATGTATGCTTATTCTACGTCCGTGTACGTTTATTTCGCGATATGACTAAAGATATTTAGTCGCGATATATCGCCCTTCGCGATTTGTCGCGGCAACACTGCCCAGAACGACGACAAGAGATTCAAGAGATGTAGGCGCATGCATGCCTAAATTAAAACGGTATAGATACGCGCATTTTGTCGGGTAAGTGAACTGAGGCGTACTGAAAACAAAGGGATAAGTCTAAATTTTATTGGCATGATTTGTCATATAGCTCTCATGAAACTGCACAGCATGGTATATGTTTTCCCTGTGCCTGAATGATATCGTACGTGTACGGGTCAAAGAACTATAGTTCCATATATAAGGTCAAACTGTGGTTTGTAGCGTGCGTATTTTGCTACTGTTTTGGGCCATAAGTATTCTATACAGCAACGCATTTGCATGGGTTTTGTAACTATAAGCTTGTTTACGGGGGGAAATAAAGGTTGACATTTCATGTCATACAAAACCCATGAATCAGAAAGGGCATGGGCCGCACTGCAAGTTAAGGCTGGACTGTCATTCGAATAATAAGGATGGCCCCATATAGCTAAAGTTGAACACAACATTAGGTTTCCATTCCACTTGAATACCCTTCTGAAGGGTAGTTCTCTAAAGGTTACCCTTTTCCTATGATATGATGGTGACCTGGGTAGGAGAACTATACGCACAATCGTGTTAATTGGCTGTGTTTCAATTCCCATTCTTCTACTGTACATGTAATATTTCCATGCAAGGAATTGTACGCCTTTAGTGTTTCTTGAGTGCACAACCCTTTGGTATTCACTAAATAGGAGTACAGGTCTCCAAACGCCAAAGTGGGCCATCTTATAATATTACATGCATATCTTCTGTCCAAAACCCTGATCGATACCGTAAGGGTCGGGAAGAGTTATTCCACTGATATTCAGCTTTTCTGCTAGCGTTTTCGAGCCTCCCGTGGAAGAGAAGAAAGATACACACTTCTGCATCGCCTTGTTATCGTACTTTGTTCTACCACCCACGCAAATTTGGGTGTGGTATGTCACATGATGAAAACCGCCCACTGACTATGGTAAGGCTACGATCCATATACAACTAACTTACGCGAAACACTTATCGTTATACGCTCTTTGCTGTTGTACGTCTTAGTCAATTGCTTTACCACTTCACAAGACTTCGAGTTTTAGTTTATACAAAAAGTTGCATCATGCATAGTACGTAGCATTTCTGATTGCTGTCTCCACGTGATGCCATTACCGATCGCGATCGAAACATTATACATGTATAATTAAAACAGTACGCGTGGCATATAAGTAGGGGGAGGAGACCGGGTCGGTCGATCATAGATTAAAGACCTTACAACCCCTCGGATCACGGGTACGGGCCTGCCTTCTAAAAATGGTAATGCCTTCAAATGAGCAATGCTGCCTAGCAGGTTGAAGATACATGTACATGTATATGGCATCCAGCCGCAGCGCGGTTACATACATGTAACTCAGGTAGGCCATATGCAAGCGGGGGGGGGGGGGGGGGGGGGGGGGGGGGGGGGTCCCCCTTGCGTTTGGCCAAATATACGAGCGGGGGGGGGGGGGGGGGAGGGTCCCCCCAAGCGGGAGACCCTTGCGTTTCGCCTACGAGCGGAGATAAGGTCCCTCCCACGGTGCCATTCAATTTATCCTTCGCTACTGGTTACATATTTACCTTGCGCACATATTTAAAAAAAAGTTCACAGCCAAAAGGGGCCGGGGTTCGTCCGAACCCCCTCGAACCCCCCCTGCGTACGCCCCTGGCATCAGGACCCACGGTAGTGGGTCCCATGTAGGATTTCCTTCGTGGGCGTGGTTTTCGAACGAGGGTAACAATGTCAAAGCGTTGCCTATACTCACCAGCTCGCGTATAATTCATCACAAACACGACAGATATGCACATATTCACTAAACAGTGCCGTTTACGTGGAGTGACAAGTCGCGGATCGGTACCAAAATTCAGCCATTTAAATTTTAAATTTTGTTCATCTCCTCCTCCGTCTTCCGTTCATCACGCATAACTCACGACAGGAACGTCGTACGAAGACGAGATAGCTTCAAAAAGTTGCATTTGATTTCCAAACGTGCCCTTTCATACAAATGAGACCTAAAGTTGCTAGCTGGGGATGAAATGCCGTGAAATGACCCAAGCAGGTGCAATTCATTATCGGTGGTTGCCTAGCAGTATGCAATATGACGCCATACGCGTCTTAATTAACTTTTGCCAGGCTACACACAATTAACTTACATGTACGCAGCTGCAGACACATTACAGGTGGTTCTAATTCAGCAAGCCAAAGAAAACGGCTCGTTAACAAGGAGAACTCTGAGTTTAAGATATCCGAAGAACAAAGGTAGGCCTATCAATAGAATAAAAAAGAGGCCTACTCAGAATCTAAGTGTCCTATACATTGCAACGAATACACTAAGCCATGGCCATATATTGAACACTCCTGGCAGTGAAAAAAAATTAGGAAAACAAGTAAATCAAAAACTTCTCTATCGAGAAAGTGATTGGTGGTATGTAGGATTGGTGGTGCAAAAAGCAAGGGAACAAGGTAAGTATACATGTATATACAGTATGTTAAAGTGAGGTTTTGTAGGATCCTACAACTATAACAGTCCTACATTTGCAAATTAGCTTCTTCATTTGCCAATTCAGGACTGTGAGTTGTAGGATCCTACCAAACCTCACTTTAACATACTGTATGTATACGTACCAAGTTTCCTTGCTCTTTGCACCACCAATCCTACATACCACCAATCACTTTCTCGATAGAGAAGTTTTTGATTTACTTGTACATATATAACTCATGGATTGTAGGTACAGTACATGTAGTTGTGCATACAGGGTGTTTCTCAATCAAGGAAAATTGTTTATTAATTAACCACAAGCAGTTAATTAACTGGTAATTGTTGCTAAAAGTTCTAACAACAAATGAAGACACGCTGGTGAAATAAAATTAATAAAACCTTAATGGTTGATTAATTGATATTGATAACAGTCTCAAGTCTTGTATTCATTTTAACTAATGTTAATAAATGTAGGGTGGATAGTTAGTTAAAAGCTGCAAATTGTATTAGATTTTTTAATGCACTTGATTCATGTATCTTGATTAGTGGTTTGGATTTATTTTAAAATAAATTTGGCAAGTTGTTATAATAAATATGTGGAGCTTTTGGATGCCTCTAATATGGTATGTTTTGAATTAGAAATATTAATAATAATATATCGGGAAGTATACTCATTTTTGTTCATTTCAATTTCGTTGATTTAGTTTAATTAATCATTAAATTAATATGCTTGCATGAAAATTTAATCCCGCATTATTAAACCATAATTTACTGTTTGTGGTCAATTTACAAACGCTTTTCCTTGATTGAAAAGCACCCTGTTGTGTCTGATAATGGCACAGTATCCCTGCGAAGGGTTGTCAGTAGTATCAGACAACATCATACATGTCTTCTGAGAAGGCAGCCTGGTCCAAACCTTGAAGAAAATATCACAGGTTACATTCATGTCTGCATGTTAATTAAGCTGCCAAAAAAAAAAACAACGGACTACACTGGATTATTGTCGTCAATGTCCAATAAAAAATATTTGTACGCGCGGTCAATGTAAATGTATTCGGTAAACATTGTTGCTGACGCTTTGGGTTCTATTTACGGACACAGTGAATATTTCCCCGCGCGGAAACTCGCTTAGAAGCGACACAATTATTACCTATGGTAACCGCGGGCTCGGAAACACCCAAATATTCTACCTTTTGGGCGTTATAGAAACGTATATTTGTGAGCGTAACGTTGCTCAAACAGTGTTGATACGTGTTCGCATACCTGTCTACTAAGGTTTGGTCTCTATGTGTACGATGTACGAAAAGTTATATTCGTGTAAGTTTTGAATCCGCTCAACCCAAGCCTGATTCTGGGAGCGAGCACAACTGTGGGTTACTCGGCAGCAGAGAAAGAAGTGGTCAAAATGACTAAGAATGGCCCGAAGTGTGCAGAACTTGGGTGTGAGTGCATTCCCCTGGCTGTAGAGACATATGGTGGTTTGGGGAGAAAAGGCCCAGGAAATGTTCAACCGGATCAGCAGGAGGTTGGCAGTGGGCTCGGCCTCCAGTGAAGCCGGGGTGAGGCAGGACATGTATGGGAGACTAAGCCTGACCTTGGTGAGGGAGACCGCTGGCAAGATCCAGCTGGCCTGTTAGCTGAACCCTAGTGTGTTTTATCGTGTTAGTATGAAGTTTTAGTAAATATGTGTAAGAATGTACGTGTAAGCGAAAGTTTTAACATGTTGTTTTGTGTAAAAATAAACATATACATAATGTTTTGTCGCTTGTAAGCGATGCCATCATTTGAGGACAGCTAGTACGGCCGTATCGAGTGCATGAGTTCTTGGTGTCTAAAGACAACCCATGGTAAGGACAACAAGTTTTGATTCAGTAGTGTTCAGATTTACTAAAGAAAGAGAACCCCAGGAGGTGTAAGTAGGCTCCACAATAATGTTGGTACAATCGCAAGTAATAATGGCGCGTGTATGTACGCTAGTACTGTTCTGCCCCGACAGCCCAGTAGCGTGCACAAAACGTATATAAACCACAGGGCTTATTCCTTAAATACTTGCCTAACAATGCAGCGATGATAGTAGGTAGGTTGCTCGTTCACAGCGTCTATGACAACGGGAGCGTCTCTATAGATAACCGAGCGATTTGCTCGTGGTATGTTCCAGATACCTTACAAGTGCATGTGCTACAGTTCATACCGACGTGTAGAGGAATCACTTATCTAACCGTGTTCGATTCAGAGTTATTTGGAGCTGATAGTTAAAATAGCAAATACTAATAATTAAATTCCGCGGTTACGTTACAATAGCGTCATTGAATATCCGCAGGTAAACCGTTAATCCGTAAAACATCGTAATCTCAATACAAGTGTGCAATTAAGGCATTAACAGAAGCAGAGTGCGAATGTCGCGCAGAGTGGTTTACAATGTGGTGATCTTCAGTGCGTTTATCGTGTTCAATGTCGCCTTTTACGGAAGCACGCTCTCCGATTCTGATTGGTAAGTAAGTCTTAGTATAAGTCATGGAACTGCATTTCATTTATACTCTTCTTTCAAGTCCCGGGAATAGAAGGATCGCAGCTATTCAAGATACGGCAGCCGTGTCAAGAACTGTTCAATCTGTGCTACTGGGAAGGCGCGTGGGTGGGTGTCGACCTGTGCACCGATACAACTAATACTGTGCAGGATCTTGCGTAAGGAACACTGTCTCAACAACATCCGGAAATTTCTGAGTCCGGATTATGACAAAATTATCAGTACGCCGAACATGACGAGTGTTTAGGTCCTAAACACTTTGTTTAGGTCCTAAACCATAGTTTAGGTCCTAAACTATACGCCATGCCCATATATGGGTGCGTTCACACGGCAATACGACATATGTTTTATTGTACGGTAACCCTAGCAATTTATGTCCGCCCATCTCTCGTTCCCAGGCCACAATGCATCAGCTGCATACAAGTAGACCTAGCCATGTGGTGGGCCGTGCGCATCTGAATAACTTTTGAATAACTTTTGAACAGTCCCGAGTGCAACGATCTAACTCATTGGAGGTCGGCAATGACATGTTGGTGAGTGTCCGATCGTTTTAATAGTACTCCATAGACCCATTGCCGACCATAGTGCGATTGAGTACATAAGCGCGAGTACCGGTACTAGTATTCTAAACACTAGTGCGCTCACGTAGATCTAAATAGGTATGCATGTGCGTGTCTAATGCGCAGAGGTGTTTGTGTATGTGTGTGTGTGTGTGTGTGTGTGTGTGTGTGTGTGTGTGTGTGTGTGTGTGTGTGTGTATGTGTGTGCGTGCGTGCGTGTGTGTGCGGGTGTGTGTATGTGTGTTTGATGTTTCTGTGCAATATTTGGGTTGTCTGGCACCTTGATTGGCATTATTATGGGGTCACATTGACCCCTGGTTATGTGGCAGCTGTAGCTCTCCTGCTGGCAGTGAGGGGTCTGGATAACTCCATCTGGAAAGCTGGAGGCTCCACTGGTTGTGCAAGGCTGCTGACTGGACTTAATTGCAGTGTGAGTGAGCCCATGGGGGTCCCATTGACACCTCCATTGCAATGTGTGGCTACTGTGGGCCGGGACTAGGACCATTGGCCCCCTTTTTTTGTGGGGGCTGACTGCTAGCTCAACTTGCACTAAAGGAGCTAGCATCTCCACAGATATTAGACGCAGGGCTGGTGACTACCCTGCTGGCAATGTGGGGGGAATCTGATAACTTGAAGGTAGTGGTGGGGGCATGTGTGGCTTCCTTACATTGTAGTTCACTGTTCCCCTGATAAAGATGGGGCTACCAACTTCACTTGCAGTGCATAGAGGGTAGAGTAGAGAGTGTACAGGTGGAGATTGTGTGGGAAAGGGGAAATGTGTAGAGGGGAGTGTGCAGAGGCAAATAGTGTACTTATAAGAGAACAGGTGAATGGATTGATAACACAGGAGGGGAGTGTGTATGCTGTGTGAGGGGAGTGTGTATGTAGAGGGGAGTGTGTATGTAGAGGGGAGTGTGTATGTAGAGGGGAGTGTGTATGTAGAGGGGAGTGTGTATGTAGAGGGGAGTGTGTATGTAGAGGGGAGTGTGTATAGAGGGGAGTGTGTATAGAGGGGGAGTGTGTATGTTGTGAAGAGGGGAGTATGTATGTTGTGTGGAGGGGAGTGTGTATGTAGAGGGGGAGTGTGTATGTCGAGGGGGAGTGTGTATGTCGAGGGGGAGTGTGTATGTCGAAGGGGAGTGTGTATGTAAAGGGGGAGTGTGTATGTTGTGAAGAGGGGAGTGTGTATGTTGTGTGGAGGGGAGTGTGTATGTAGAGGGGGAGTGTGTATATTGAGGGGGAGTGTATGTAGAGAGGAGTGTGTATGTCGAGGGGGAGTGTGTATGTTGTGAAGAGGGGAGTGTGTATGTTGTGAAGAGGGGAGTATGTATGTTGTGTGGAGGGGAGTGTGTATGTAGAGGGGGAGTGTGTATGTAGAGGGGGAGTGTGTATGTCGAGGGGGAGTGTGTATGTCGAGGGGGAGTGTGTATGTAGAGGGGGAGTGTGTATGTAGAGGGGGAGTGCGTATGTAGAGGGGGAGTGTGTATGTAGAGGGGAGTGTATATAGAGGGGGAGTGTGTATGTTGCGAAGAGGGGAGTATGTATGTTGTGTGGAGGGGAGTGTGTATGTAGAGTGGGAGTGTGTATGTCGAGGGGGAGTGTGTATGTAGAGAGGAGTGTGTATGTAGAGGGGGAGTGTGTATGTAGAGGGGGAATGTGTATGTAGAGGGGAGTGTGTATAGAGGGGGAGTGTGTATGTTGTGAAGAGGGGAGTATGTATGTTGTGTGGAGGGGAGTGTGTATGTAGAGGGGGAGTGTGTATGTAGAGGGGAGTGTGTATGTAGAGGGGAGTGTGTATAGAGAGGAGTGTGTATAGAGAGGAGTGTGTATAGAGGGGGAGTGTGTATGTTGTGAAGAGAGGAGTATGTATGTTGTGTGGAGGGGAGTGTGTATGTAAGGGGGAGTGTGTATGTAGAGGGGAGTGTGTATGTAGAGGGGGAGTGTGTATATTGAGGGGGAGTGTGTATGTAGAGGGGGAGTGTGTATATTGAGGGGGAGTGTGTATGTCGAGGGGGAGTGTGTATGTCGAGGGGGAGTGTGTATGTCGAGTGGGAGTGTGTATGTCGAGGGGGAGTGTGTATGTCGAGGGGGAGTGTGTATGTTGTGAAGAGGGGAGTGTGTATGTTGTGTGGAGGGGAGTGTGTATATTGAGGGGTAGTGTATGTAGAGAGGAGTGTGTATGTAGAGGGGGAGTGTGTATGTAGAGGGGTGTGTGTATGTAGAGGGGGAGTGTGTATGTAGAGGGGGAGTGTGCAAGTTGATGTGTATACATGTATGATCAAATTAATGTTATATACGACAAAGATGGTAAACATTCTTTTAGCAGATCTATTGTCTTCTTATTAAGTTTAGATGTTGATATGAATGTGAATCCATAAGCAATTATAGCTTTCATGTGAATCTCTGAGTTGGGAAATGTTTTGTCTGGTCTCCATGCAGTTGTGTAACTGCCTTTGCACCACTGGATGACAAACGTAGAAGTAGTTGTGTCAGTGGTTTCACATAGTCCTATCCATGGTTTTCCTATCAAAGTTCATGGATGCCGATTATTAGTTTGTAGCTTGATAATGTTAACATCAATACCTGTGAACTGATCCTTTTCAGGCAATACAGCAACCATGTCACCTTCGGACAGCGGCTTTTGGGAAATAGCCTTTGGGCAATAAACCCCATTGTACACCTGTGGTTAGATAGGATGAACAATTTTGTGTTAAGGGTTTGTATTTTGTAATTTAGTCCATACCTCAGGTCTTGCTACTTCTTTTTCCAGCAAACATGCTATCCCTTCTTCATGTACTAGCTCCGCTGCTTGTTTGCTGTTGTCAGCAGCATGTACATGCATACCATCAAGGGCATCCCCATACATAAGTTGTGTGACTGGGCATCTGCTCGTTTGATCCTGCTGGTTCATCCGCTCACAGAAAATTTTCCATTCTTGTACCTGTGTGTCTGAATAACTTTTCAACAGTCCCGAATGCAACGATCTAACTAATTGGAGGTCGGCAATGACATGTTGGTGAGTGTCCGATCGTTTTAATAGTACTCCATAGTCCGACTGAGTACATAGTCATAAGCGCGAGTAGAGTATTCTAAACACTTCAAAAAAGTGCGCTCACGTAGATTTATATCAATTACTGAGCCTGAGGTATGCAAGTGCGTGTCTAGTGCCCAGAGGTGTTTGTGTATTTGTGTGTGTGTGTGTGTGTGTGTGTGTGTGGTGTGCATGTGTGTGGTGTGTGGTGTGTGTGTGTGTATGGTTTGTGCAATATTTGAAGACTCCATTTAAAGTGCGAGGGTTGTCTGGCATCTCCATGCATTGGCATTATTATGGGGGTCACATTGACCCCTGGTTATGTGGCAGCTGAGCTCTCCTGCTGGCAGTGAGGGATCTGGATAACTCCATCTGGAAAGCTGGAGGCTCCACTGGTTGTGCAAGGCTGCTGACTGGACTTAATTGCAGTGTGAGTGAGCCCATGGGGGTCCCATTGACACCTCCATGGGTTGTGGACTTGCAGTGTAAGGGTGTGTCCCTTGTACGCTTGTGCTGCTATTATTAATTACTTCCCTTGTACATACTCAGATGCCATGCACTTATCACCAAACAAATACGTGCCGCTGTATGCACCACACTAGTGGTACTTGCCTGATTGTCACAGTAGACTACCATATTAATTTTGCATTATGTATTATTTATCCCAGTTTGCACTACCACTTCAGATTCAGATGCAGTTCAAGTACATGTAATAACAGGAGGTCACAGTTGTTATTGTTGAAGTGATCATGTATCTTTGTATATGTGAATGAATTTATTTGTGACATGAATTTATATGTGTACGTACATACATGGCTTTGCCTTTATCTGTTACGGACTTCCCCAAAACGTGGGCAGCAGGAACTTCTTCTCGCGCCTTACCGCCAACATATTCCGGCCTTATAGTTGCGCTGGTTATCTGTGACTCTTTTTGGTATCAATATATGCATGTGTTTTCTCTTTGTGTACCTTAATAGCAGTCCCGCTTTACTTTACCGTACCTGAAAAGGGCGCAAAACGGCCATTTAAGTTTGCCAACTTACGAACTTTAATTGCGGAACGAGTGGCTTACCGTACTAACGGGAGTGTGAACCTTGTAGTGCATTCATCGATATCAATATTTTTGGTAGAAAGACTCCCAGAGACCCAGTTCTATAAATATTGATTAATCAATAACTATAAGGCCAAACGAGCTTCTTTGTTTAGTGAACCGTGGTGCATTCGTCAGTTTCGACGCTCATAGCTCATAACAAATAAACATAGAACTGGTAAATACCAACTATTTTCATACCACAAGCCGACAGTAGCGGCTTCAGTGCCTTGGGGAATGAGGTATACGCCCTTAAGCAATTTATGCTCATTGCATAGATAGTTTAGAGAAAACTATCTATGAGAAAACTATCTATGCTCATTGGAACGCGCGACGTGAGCGGTTAGCGTGCAATGGGTTTTAAGTAATTGCATTGAATGGTTGTTGGTAGTGGAAGCCTTGCTATTGGAGTACTAGTATATGCATTTCATGTTGCGCTCGGCAAAAGAGTTTATCCCGGCCTGGGGCGTCGGCCCGCTCGTTTGGGCGTTGGATTGGCCCGCACACTCGTTGGGACGTTGGCCCACACATTGGGGCACCGGACTGTTATGCGTACTTCCACATTGTGTCGTCCCGATGGCAGCACATATTCAATTGTAAACAAAAAAAACTTTTCAGATTTTTTCACAAAATACCACTCGGACGCATTTTCCCTAGCACACATCTCGATCAGTTCAAACTTAGAAGGCGCGCAAAAATTACACACGATCGATATCGTACGTACGTATACATAAGCTGCAGTTGAAATATTAATTTTAATACAGCATGCACACATATATATGTACACACGTACACAATCTAGTTGATTGAGGTCATTACACACCTGCTGTAACTTTGTATACTCCTGTTGGATGGGCACCATTGGATCATAGTACGCATATACATACATGTACACATGTTTACCCCCCCCCCCCCCCCCCCCCCCCCCGAGGGCTACACTAGTATTTACCTAGGGAACACCACTAATATGCAACAAGGGACCACACCAATATCTGCCAGGGGACCACACTAATGTCCACTAGTAATCGTACATACATGTAGTCCTATTCTTCCTCCCCACTCCTTTCCTGCTCTCCTCCCCACTCCTTCCCTGTTTGGACAAGTGGGTCTGCCAAACCTCCAATCTGCTCATAATGAGCACATTCACTTATCTCATGACCACACCCATTCACTCCTTCCCTCATGACCACACCCATTCACTCCTTCCCTCGTGACCACACCCATCCACTCCCTCCCCTTGTAACTAAAGAGGGAGGGGGAGTGGCTCTGGGTGTGGCCACTTTTGGCTGTGGGCGGGGCTGTCGTGACCATGTATCTCTCTGCAGGTGTCGGCAGACCCTCTTTATAGGTGAGGACAGTTAGCAATCCTGAGCAGCTGCAGGCACGGATGGACAGAGACCCTTCTCTATGTGAGGTTAGGGGGACGAACTGTCAAAGGTCATCCATCCATCCATCCATCCCATGTTTTGTTCTTTTCCTATAGGGCTATAATGCAGACCCAGTCATCACCACCACCACAAGCCCCTCCTCCTCCCCCTTCCCTACGGCCCTCTGCTCAGCGGAGTGCTAGTTGTTGATAGCAAGTGCTGCCCAAGGCAATGCTTGAAGCATCTATCTAAAGATGCTCTACTAACAACACACGCTTACATGTATGTGTGGTCAATGACGCATAAGCAGCAGAAAAAGTGGCTGCTCACAGAACTGTCCGCTGCTCATGATAGGCGAACCATGTCATTTGCGCACCATCTCGAACAATCAAAATTGTGCCCTAATGCTTGGCTTAAATTCGAAGTCTCGCTACTACGAAACTAGGTTGCAATACATGTCAAGATACATTCCCCTCTACATACATACTCCCCCTCACACTTCCCTTCTTCACAGCATACACTCTCCCCTCTACACACATACTCCCCCTCACACAGCATACACACTCCCCCTCTATATACACACTCCCCTCTACACACCATACACACTCCCCTCTTTACAACATACACACTCCCCCTCAGAGCATACACACCCCTCTACATACATACTCCCCCTACATAAACAATCCCCTCTACACACAGACTCCCCTCTACCCACATACACACTCCCCCTCACACAGCATACACACTCCCCTCTACATATACACTCCCACACTCCCCTCCAGTGTTATCGATCCATTCTTATAAGTACACTATTTGCCTCTGCACACTCCCCTCTACACATTACCCCTTTCCCACACACAATCTCCACCTGTACACTCTCTACTCTACCCTCTATGCACTGCATGTGGAGTTGGTAGCTCCATCTTTATCAGGGGAACAGTGAACTAAGGAAGCCACACATGCCCCCACCACTACCTACAGATCCCCCTCCCCCCCCCCCCCACATTGCCAGCAGGGGAGCCACCAGCCCTGGGTCTAATATCTAGCTCCTTTAGTGCAAGTTGAGCCAGCAGCCAGCCCCCACGGGGGGAATCAATGGTCCTAGTCCCGGCCCACAATAGTCACACACTGCAATGGAGGTGTCAATGAGACCCCCATGAGCTCACTCACACTGCAATTAAGTCCAGTCAGCAGCCTTGCACAACCAGTGGAGCCTCCAGCTTTCCGGATGGAGTTATCCAGACCCCTCACTGCCAGCAGGAGAGCTACAGCTGCCACATAACCAGGGGTCAATGTGACCCCATAATAATGCCAATGGAGATGCAAAACAACCCTCGCACCTTAATTGGAGTCATCAAATATTGCACAGAAAAACCACACACACACACCCGCACATACACACCCGCACACACACATACACGCACACACACACACACACACACACACACACACACACACACACACACACACACACACACACACACACACACACACACACACCACAAACACCTCTGCGCACTAGACACGCACATGCATACCTATTTAGATCTACGTGAGCGCACTAGTGTTTAGAATACTAGTACCGGTACTCGCGCTTATGTACTCAATCGCACTATGGTCGGCAATGGGTCTATGGAGTACTATTAAAACGATCGGACACTCACCAACATGTCATTGCCGACCTCCAATGAGTTAGATCGTTGCACTCGGGACTGTTCAAAAGTTATTCAAAAGTTATTCAGATGCGCACGGCCCACCACATGGCTAGGTCTACTTGTATGCAGCTGATGCATTATGGCCTGGGAACGAGAGATGGGCGGACATAAATTGCTAGGGTTACCGTACAATAAAACATATGTCGTATTGCCGTGTGAACGTACCCATATATGGGCATGGCGTATAGTTTAGGACCTAAACTATGGTTTAGGACCTAAACAAAGTGTTTAGGACCTAAACACTCGTCATGTTCGGCGTACTGATAATTTTGTCATAATCCGGACTCAGAAATTTCCGGATGTTGTTGAGACAGTGTTAAGTGGAGACATATACAGTCATGTAAAAGCTTGCAACATGTAAATTAAGGAATGCATGTGGCTCGTACGTCGGCATAGTACACTGCTGTCACGTTGTAAAGGAAACTGAGAGGAGTACCACAAGTGATACTTGAGTACGTACCAGTTATAAGCATATGCATGCGTGTTTGTCCATAATGGTATATTTAATGGTAGTTAACCGGAGCATGTAAAAATAGGTTTGTCTCTGTAACTATACTCGTTGTATAGGAGTATGCGTCATATTGGTTAAAATGTAACCATGCACTGATCCCTTATAAGATCCACTATCAAAACGTACAGATGCGAGGGATTGTACGCGATACCAACCCTATATGGCCATTGAGATTTGCTGGCATTTGGAGTTATTTGGTTTGGGTGAACACATGGTCAAAATCTACATGTGGTGTAATATATACATGTACTTGGATTAGGATCCAATAAAGTAATTACATATATGTGTAATCATACCGAATTATAAGTGTTAGCACGTCAGTTGATATATAATTCAACATTCATTGCAGCTACATCACGCTAGGGCTCCGCTGTTCGTTTCCACATATAGCTACTTAGATCATTCAATAAATTAATTAACACTGAGGCCTGCATGCATGCATGTACGAATTTGGGGCATCTTATGTATTTTTTGCATGACGTAATTTTTGTGCAAGCATATGTAAACTATAAACCCGGATTTAGTTTATATTTTCAAATCCTACTTAATTTATATTTTCAAATCGTGTATATAAAGGTTGGTGTATGACTCAACAACTGGAAGTTTCCAAAATCAATCTGGTCTGGGAATAAAGGTATCAGGTTTTGGTGACACCTGCAAAGTAGAATACCTGGCGGCTAATCCTGTCGAGACAGACTGCTCCCTGCAGCTGCCATTGGGGGCGTACTTCAGTACTATGGTAGGACATTACGCTGGACTTGGATACAAAAGAGGCAGCACCATACGAGCCGCTCCGTATGACTGGAGACTGTCACCAGGTATGAAATATAGTGATTATGGTCATATGATGTCACCTCAGTACTGTTTATTCTCACATTCACTAGCTGAACTACAAGCGAATGGGTATTATGCCAACGTCAAATCACTGATCCAAACTATGTATGCAGCTGGTGGAAACAAGAAGGTTACCATAGTAGCACACAGCATGGGAGGCCCTGTCTCGCTCTACTTCCTAAACAATGTTGTCACTCGGCAGTGGAAGAACACATACATCAACGCTTTCATCCCTATAGCAGGGGCGTGGTCTGGTGGTGGTTTAGTATTGAAATTACTCATATCGGGATATGCTCCCAACGAGTTGCTGCAAATCAATGACGTTTGCCATTTTCCATCAGATTTGGACATAATATTTAGGGGTGCTGCTCGCACATTTCCAAGCACAGCATTGTTGCTTCCAAAGCCATCTGTGTGGGGAAACACTGTACTTGTCACTACACCAAAGCGTAACTATACCGCTAATGATTATGCAGCTCTGTATACCGACATTGGCTACCCTCAAGGGTACAGCATTTATACTGGTATTACTGCAATCAATGCAGGTTTTCCTGCACCCAATGTACCTGTTCACTGCTTCTATGGAACAGGAGTTCAAACACCCCAGAAGTTTATCTATGACAGTGGATTCCCTAACACAGCTCCTCAAATAGTGAATGGAGATGGCGATGGAACAGTTAACGTGCTGAGCTCACAAGTGTGCCTAAGTTGGAAGTCTCAAACGTCTCCATTTGCAAGCCGTACCTTTCCAGATGCTGACCATGTTGGCATTTTGCAAAGCAGTGCTGTATTGAGTGCTATTGATGCTGTAGTGCTGAATGTAGAAGCAGAGACTGGACTGTTAACAAGCAGTTCATCTTACCATGATATCAATGTGTGGCTTTTTGGAACTTTATCAATTTTTCTATTTTTGAATTGTTAAAGTATTTAAATGACCAAAATGTTATTTCTTGCAAAGACTGTACTAAACTGGGAATAATAATAATAGGCCATGTTCTATTTGTTGTTTGTGCTTTATTCTTTATTATGATTGCAATCCTCTCCAGGTGACTCCCATCTTAAAATTGTAGTGTGATTTTAACATTGCAAGTGTTTGTCCTGTTCATTATGATACAATAATTTATATTATTAAAATTCAATATTATGATTATTGTTTAAAATTTTAATATCGGAAATAATTGTAAGAAACAAAAAACATTTACGACTACAGATAACTACACAAAAGACTTACTAATGTTATTGTTTTAAATACAAGATACACATTGCGCTCAAAAGAAGCTGTCTTTCACCGTCACACCATCCAATGCCTAGGCAATGCGCCAGGTCAAGTCCCGTCCAACATCGGTGGTTTTTCGAAAAAATGTCCATGTAGTCTTCAGAAACAGCCTTGAGGTCTTTTCTTTATCCATGGAACTACTCAAGGTGGGCCTTTCCACCTCATTTGTGACCAATTCCAAGGTCATCTCCTCAGCCCCATCACCCGGATGCAATGTCCAGCCATCGTGAAGGACATCTTCCAATGAGAGCACACTTGCACCCCACAGTTATGCAGGGGCTGATGGGGGGTGGGGGGTGGATATGGTGGCTATCCCCCCCCCCCCCCCCCACAAATAAATATGAATACAGTTGTATCTTACTGCATTACAAAGTTAGATTATAACTGAAAAAGATTCACTACACATCCTTTTGTGATGCTTTAATTTGTGTGAAGGATTGACACATTTGTTCAACAGACAGTTGAATATCAAATCAATAAAAGGCTAATGCTCCCAAATTTCCCAATTAATTAAAGGTAATTAAAAGTGATTAAAGGTAATACTTCAGAATTATACCTAAATATCTTTACATTGCATGCAATCCATAATATGGCTGTCAATTCTTTCAAGCCGGCAGGATTTAGCCATGTCTTCTTAACCATTAGGTGATAGGATCACCTAATGGACTGCTCTCTGGGTGTTGCTCTGCAGGCCTTGATGTCATGAAGTATTTTTACAGGCCATTTACATAGCCGAAAGCACCTTCAGCATTTTCTGCACTCGTATCTGGCCCTATGGCCCTTTTACTATGACCAAGAGAATTTAATCACTTTTCTACCGTTTTTTAACTAATACTCAGGAAAAGAAGGATATCATTTCTACAGCAATCATATACATGTAGCCGATAAACTGATATACACACATATTTTTTCACATTTTAGTACCGGTTACATGCTTTATGTTTTTATAGTGAACCATGAACAATTATTGTTTTAATGTCTGAGTACCTTCTGATAGTGAAATCGCTCAAACATCAATGAAGATAGCAATATGGTGGCAGCAAAAACGGTTCGTTTCTCTACATGTTATGAGGACAACATAAATAATGCTCCTTCTTGACATTTTAAATTTTGTTCTGCAGCCATTAGCATCTATGATTAAAAGACCATGTGCATAATAAGATTATAAAAAGGTTTCCTATAGAGAGCCAAAATAATCATGCTTAGATGACATGATGAATCAATGGCGGCCAACACTCAAACACATCCCTCATCAAGATTGTCCTGCATTGGCTCAGGTGCTGGCTGAAGCAATCAAGACAACCCACAGTCAATGGAGGCATGAATAAGGCTAATTATGTTGGCTAAATGCAGTAAGTTCTGTGAGTTGTGGTCAGATGGTAAGGAACAACAACTTTGGCAAAAAGCAAAAGAGTTATATCTTTGCATTGTACTAAATCTCATAAGCCAGGTCACCCCAAGATCCTGAGTTATTGAGGATCAATGGGGCTATAAGTTGGTGTGTGTTTCACAAGACTTGCATCTTGCTTACCTGGACTGATTTGGCTCCAGATTCAGAACCCACATTAGGGATGTTGAAGGCTAAACATCTTTTTCTCCTCCCCCATTGCTCCATCTACTGTAGACCAACAAGGAAGCCCACTGGATAAAGATTTAGACATCTTAATTTGTCTGCAGAGCTTCCCAAAAGCCACTGCCTGTGGCCTTTCAATTTTAAGAGTGCAACATCTTGTAGACGTGACAAGGAGTGCTTCCCTCAATCACGACACTCAATTGCCCAGTCTCCTCTGACAGCTTGTTGTTTTGTTTACCTTATGAGAGGCTCCTACCTCTCTAGCTCCCCTCGCTGGCTGATACCTGGTTACCCTGATCAAGATAACAGAAGGTGTGACTATGATGTGAGGCCCATTGCTGTAGGAGGAGTTACGCAACCTCTGTAGTGTGACCAAGATCTTAGCCAGCAAGTTTTTCATCCTCACCAGTGTGGAGTGGCATCTCCTGCTGGATCAGAGAAGATTGTGCACAGGCTTCACTCTTGCTTTGAGAATTGCTGGGGCAATGGAGATTTTTTGGCTTTAAAGATAGACAAATTATCTAAGTATTTAACAGTGTCTCAAAGGAGTTCGTTTTCGAGCATTTCTGCGAGCAGCTTCCAAGGGTGTCCTGGTGCTATAGCTAACACCCTTTACTATGGCATACATCTGGTGTGCTGCACTCAGTGGATGGTGTCAAAAAAAGTGATCCACTTGAGCCACTGCAGAACTGCTCTTAAATGTGTGGTTCCTCAATGATAGTTTTTGTGTAGCTCATGTGAAGTGCTCATTAGAGCTCTGCAGATATTCCTAGAAGATGTTCCTTCACGAGGCTTACATCGTAGCTTAGCCAAGTGTGAATTGTACAAACCACTGTGTTGCAGTGTTCTCACCACGGAGGTGGTCTTAGTCAGTGAGCACGCGCAGTCCTCTCCATCTCAGATTACCACATGCTCACTTATCCCAAATCTTGTAATGCTTGGTGCTCCCATTGGTGATATCCAGTTCTATTATGCCTTTGTCAAGTAGAAGTAGTTGGAGGCCCAAGAACTACTGCAACTATTTCACAAGTTGCATCATCCCCAAGTAGCTGTCACCTTATTGCACAAGTGTGGTGCATACGGCAGATTGGTTCACCTAGCCCATAGCACTCATTCAAATCTTGTGACCACACCTCTGACTAGGTTTAATAATGATGTTCACAGTTGTTTTGAAGAGTGTGGGGCTATTCAATTAACTGAAGGTGCATAGTCACACAGGCAAGGGGAATTTGGACTGCGCTCTTTAACTTAAGGCGGCATTCCCCTGCTGCTTACCTTGCTTCCTTAATATGTGGCTCTGAGATCACTTTAGGAAACATAGAGCACAGGGTGGAAAGAGTTCAAGAGCAATTCAATCATTCTGTTCCTGAAAATATGGCAATAGTTGTCGCTTTCTCAACCCTTATAGAATCCCCACCAAAGCCGACATCCTTATCTGCATTCCTTGAAGACAATAATAATCAGTCCTTTGAGAGGCTTCATCACTATTATGAGGTTGAGGCTTTTGGTTGAGGAGCTCCTGATTGGTTAAGGGTAACCCCATCTCCTGGTCTGGGTCTGTGACTGTCCCAAGATGAAGCCCAAGTTCTAATCAAACGGTGGCTGGGCCTCCCACTCTTTGAAGATGTTGCCATACACTTGGACTTCAGGAGCCCCTAGATAAGCTAGGTCACCATGCCACCACATGTAAAATAAGGCCACATGTTTGCCACCATCACAGTGTTTTGCAAGTGTCATATTTGAATTTTTCCACCAAGCTGACGAGCTCTGCTTTCTCCTGAGCTTAATTGAGACAGGAAGTTTTAAGGACCACTCACATTCACAAACCCATCCTTCTCATATTCTGATCCTATCATGGTCCATTGGCAAACCTGCTGCCTCTGATGCCAAAGTTCTGAATCCGCTCAACCCATGTTTGATTCTGTGAGTGAGCTGAACAGTGTGTTACTCGGCAGCCAAAAATTAAGCTGTCAAAATAACCAAGAGTGGCCAAAAGTGCAAAGAACTTAGGTGAGTGTGCATTCCCCTGGCTGTAGAGACTTATGGAGGTTGTGGAGACTAAGAAACCCAGGACACTTTCAATCACACCAGCAGGAGGTTTTCAGTAGGCTCGGCCTCCGGTGATGCCGGGGTGAAGCAGTACTTGCATAGCAGACTAAGCCCGATCTTAGTGAGAGAGAATGCTCCAGCTGAGCCCTTGTGTGTTGTCATATACATCCAGTGTTTTGCTTTTTATGATTGTGTAATATATACATTATTACTATCATTATACTGTTACATGTACATGTGCCACCCACCCTAATTCCCAAGCTAGTAAGTTTCATAACAAATAGAACTGCATATAGCAAGATTTTAAACGGATCATGATATATGTTATGTACCTTACGGACAGCGACTTGCACCAACGAAACTAACTTAACGTACTTCCAATTGCGCCTTGTTTACCGCACCCCTTTTGCCGAGATAGCTTGGTTTTCGATATTATTTTGTAAGAACCGAAATAATTAATAGATCTCTTGTATTGTGGGCCGTAAACACATACAGACTCCATGTACTAATATAATACTTAATATTTCCATATTTTGCTGCAATATAGAAACGTCAGGTAAGCCCTACAGGTAGCGCCGCGTTTGAAGTTAAGGGTGGCGAACACTCCCCCCCTGGTGAAATTACCTTAATCTACCCTATTCCATTTATCCAGAGAGAGCATACCCTTATCGGAAAGTTCAGAGAACCTTGTCCGACCCATTGTATGAACCGGACCAGCACAGATCAGATCTTATGCAACTCTTTCGCCACATATGCATGTTTAGACTTCAGTGCCTGCACTAACTCCAAATAATATCTTACCATGCCAAGTCAAAGTTGTTCTACATACTGCTTTGTAGCTACTGCTAGAGTAACCTGGTAGTCATGGGCTACCTCTGTGATGTAGTAGGGGATTAATCGGCAACTCTAATAATTAATACCCGAGTAAAACCACAGATACCATGTAAGTGCTGGTAGGCCCTCTGCAACGCAGCAACTATATAATATATGAAAGCTGCAAAGACTACAATTGTTCTGTACAAGTTAATAGACAGGGACAGGGTGACTTCAAACAACACATGCATTTAATAATGGAGTTGAAGTGATCTATTTTCTATTTTGTCTTCTTACAGTAACATTCCTGTACTGTATGCTCAATCCAGGCACTGGCCAATGAAAATACCCTAACAGTAATCCACAGTTTGACAATCCCTGGCATATCCACCATTTTTCAGCCACTCCATTGTCTTGACTCTGCTGCATTGATACTAGGGACCTATCTGCCTCTGTCACTGCCCCTTGTCTGCCTTCTTTAATTATCTACCCCTGTCACTGCCCCCTCTCCCTCTATCACTGCCCACTCTGCCTCCTCATCTGCTGCTTATGTAAATGATCCTGTCAGTTCAGTTACTAACAGGCAGTGAGAGAGGCAGATACCAAAGGGAAGTGACTGATGCATGCAGATATAGGCTGAGGCAGATAGGCTGAGGCAGATAAGGGGAGGCAGATACATGTAGGGGCAGTGAAAGAGGCTGCATGTGACCCAGCCAGATTTTCTTTCATTGCATGTCCAAGTTTTAATTATCTTCCACTCATACTTGCATGTATCTGCAAAAAAAAAACACAAAGCGACAAGCCTACGGTACGAGTACAACGACGAAACTCCCCCACAAAAGCAATCGAAATTCATGAAATTACCACTTGCTCGCTACAGTAGCGGCTCACTAATCAGACCACGCGGTAATAAGACCACTTAACCGCCCGATTATAAGACCACTTCGCCAATCCGACCACCGTCTAATAAGACCACTAGTGTATAAATATTGGAGGGGCGTTTTTGTGTACCTTTCTTTCTCCAAACAGGCGATCAATGAAGTGGTTTCCTAATACAGTTGGTACCCACCATGCATTCGATTGCGGGGAATATCGACGATCCCGTACTCATGAAGTTAGCAATGTCTATGACACACACGAGCCAGCTCTAAGCTTGCTTTACAATCCTTGGCATAATTGTTCATCCTTCCAGCTGTTATTTTGTTACGATTCGTTTGTTTATCTGCTACTGGTATTCTAATCAAAGCGCATTTCGAAAGGCGGGAAACTCGCCAGTAAGACCGAAACGGTCGTATTGGCGAGTTTTACCACAAGATCCGATTGTCCCGGGGTGGTCTTATTAGTGAGCCGCTACTGTAGTTGAAACTCAAATAATCGGCGCGTAGCGCGCACCCGCAAACTATTTTTAACGATGAAATCTTGGCCAAAGAATCGTTAAAACTACCCAGCTGTTACCCCACAAAAAAAAAAATTCATGCCAAGTTTAAGATTAAATCCACGGAGAAAAAAAAAACGGTTATTCATTTGTCAAAAATATATATATAATATATATATATACGTATACACTGATTGAATTCAATACCTCTTCTTCGGAGAATCGATTGATCGCTCCAACATCACTTATAGGCAGTTACCTTCGCAAAGCTTCATAAATCTTTCTGTGTCTCTAGCTGTGATCGACTCCGAGCTAGTCCACCCCTTGCGACACCTGTTGAGGTACGTGTGAATACCACTACCTCGGATGGTCCGCGCGTTCTGAATGGATCACGTGATTGTTGCCAATGGTTGAACTAGGGTGCAGGTTTGGTATGTAGGTTATATACAATTAACCAATTATTCGCGATCACCTATTCGGTCGACTATGCATTTGGTAGAATAGCAGGTTACCGATTTCATAACTGATGCTATTTTTTCTTAGTCGCGATTTAGCCGATATTCATACGCAGAAATCGGTATATGCCCTTCGCTTTTCCCGCCTTTGCAAAGGCTTACGTATACCATAGATTATAGCATTTAGAAGCCCTAAAACCATGTACGGCTGTACTTCTAGGCCCTGGTCCAAAACGATGTGAGTACACTAGTCTCGTCTCCAGACCCACATGACATAAGGATCGTTATCGACGACTATATACCGTAAAATTAAATTACAATTATACAATACCAATTTACGAGTACAATTTACAATGGATTACTTCTCCTGTATTCCGGATGAAGTGGTGCACGTCATTTTCGGGTATTCACCTGCCCAAACGAAGCTTTCCCTTCGCCTAACGTGTCGCCGACTGTTTAGGGTCGGCGCAGATCCCTCGCTATGGAAGGTGATTTCTGTAAGCCACGTGACCCACAACTCGGTGTGGATGCTGAAATATATGATAACCCTCGCTGGTCAGACACTTCGCTTCCTGCGTATCGTGGGTGGCTGTTTACCTTCCAAGTACTGGAAAGAGGTGCTGAAATGCCGCAACCTGGAGACGCTCGAAGTGTTTGGAGCGAGGATAACAGTAGCTCAGTTGAAGAAGTTAATCAACAGCGACCGTCCATTAACCCGCCTTGGGTTCGATATTGGTATGTACGGACCATTAGAATTTCGGGAGTACCTATCTGTCGTTCGAGATGTGTCCGATGTAACGATACGGATGCACACAAAGCGCCAAGGTGTGGGACTTGCGTCCGATTTAGTGGTGACTTGGGCCACTCAGGGCTATTCCCCTAAACGATTGTCAATTGCCGATCTGGACGCGTATGTGACTGACTATGCCCCAAATTTATTCATGGGCATTATATCTGATCTCCATCTGCCTGCCTGCACGTCCCATAGCGCGGCGTTGAAGGTGTACATCAGCAACGTAATGACCCTTGACCTCCTACCCACACCACCCGTTGTGGAATTTCAGGTTGATACGGGCGCAAATGTGCTTAAAGTATCCAAGTCACAGATACCAGGTGAAAAGATTGTTCAATTTTGTTTGAGCTGCATTTCAGACAATGCTATGTCTGGAAGATATTTCTCAGAAGGGTTTTACCAAAGGCAACCATACTATGTGGATAGGCCGTTTGGTCTGATAGCAGCTAGCCTCATTCACCTAGACCTAACCAACATGAAGAGCCTTCTGCCAGAGCATCTGCTACAGATTGGAGAGCATTGCTCCAGTTTGAAACAGCTTGTCTTGAACTGCTGTGATAGCTGTCTAACATCACTGGAAGGAATTAATAAAGTTGCCCTTAAATGTCCCCTGAAAGGTTTGAGTCTGACAGGTATCATAAGGGATGCTGTGCCCTGCACTGTTGAACTCTGGAATATCTTATCATCTATACGTACACTTACACATCTTTCCATGGAAGGCTGCCTCTTGCAACCTCATGCGCCAAAGCAAATGATGCCAATGAAAAAATCTGCTGCTAGTGATGTTGGTTGTGTTCTGATGCCTCAAACACTTGCTGAGTTGTCACAGATAGGACATTCAATGAGAAAACTCGAAAATCTCGTCGCTCTTGAGGTACAGTGCTATGGCTGTTGCAGACACTGCAAAAGACTCACTGACGACCATCTGGAGGTGTTGTCCTGTTTAGTGGGTCTGGTATACCTAAGGGTGAAAAGTCTACCTGCATTCCACTATACAAAATGGCTGACTACGGTGTTTACAAAGTGTCTACTGCTCAAGTATGTCTACATTTCTAATGCACACGGCAATGTCATGCTTCCCACAGACCCTGCTGCGTACTCCAGCCTTGAGCAGTTTCACTTTGAGAGCCCAGACCAGCAGCTGAGCAATGATAGTGTTGGTGCTCTGATTTCAGCGGGCAAGCTGACCCACCTATTTCTTGTTTTGAACAGCATGAATGCTGATGTTGTTCTCAAGTTAGCTCGTGATATGGAACACCTAGTCTGCTGTCATGTTAACATCTTTCAGCAAGTACGAAATGTGCGCTCACTACATGCGGCACTAAAAGTTTTATCTAAGGAACAACCTTATCGTGTCGAAACTGTTTTCAAGCATGCACTTTACCGCTACCCAGAACGAACATACTTGTCTGCAATTGCATCATCAGAACTGGTTCCATTGCACAGTGGAAATGCACCAATAGCATAACCACTTAAAAGCTTTGGAATTATGTGCATGAGGAAGGTAGAGATCTATTTTTTTCAATTTTATTATTTTAATGTACATTGTTAGGCTGAACTTGTTAACACTTTAATTTGTATTTGAATACTGTGGTTGAGTTCTTATTTTATTTTCCACGCAATTGGTGGCAGGGGAATTCTCAATTCTTGGATGACCGACAAAAACTAGTGACAAAACAATCTGCATGGTACGAAGGGGCAAGGTACACATGTAGAATGCATTAACATGACAATCACGATGACGTAGTGAGCAAGTGTGATCAATGTAACATAAGTCAAGACATCCCCTGCAGAAGTAGAAATTCTAATTCGGCTGCTTACTGCAAGGGTACCTGTGTGACAAATCATGATTTTGGAGTGTATGATTAAATTTTGTACTAATTATATATTTGAATCAATCGTTCTTTGATGCTGTCTGTGCACATGTATAAAAACTTAATCATCTTATTACGGTGCAATCAATATACTGCAGGCTTAATTTGCTTTGGCCCCAACAATTCAAGTTACATGTAGCTTGCACATGTACATGTTGCATACACTTTTAAATGATAAAATTCCCATCCCATGAACCCGGGGCATTGGTACGTTTTTCCCACATCCTGGGAAACCAAGCAATCAACCACACAACAGAGCTGAAAGTAAAGGCACGAAAGAGAAGATCAGAATGTGGTGCAGTGAATTAACAGTGTCCAAAATGCTGTACTCAGACTTTGCTTTGTTTTACTGACATCAGTGCAACCGTGACAAGTCTTCAATCAGCTTCACAACATCTTCTACAGAGATTTCCACGTCAGTTCCTTGATTTTCGGAACTCTGAGATAGGTGAGTGGGCACAGTAACAACAAAAGCACACAGGACACACAGCATAACTAAGGTACATAAAAAAAAAAGATTTATTTTACTGACAATAAAACAACCATACAAACACTGTATTAAATCTGCAATGATTGTTTTGAATCCTTTGAAAGGATTAGGTTTTACGATATACTTATCAATTGATGAATTGACAAGTCTTCCCATGTTGTATATATAGTTACGATGTCCTGAATACACGGTAGTGTAAATGCACATATACGAAACTTGTGAGTGGAAATGATATAACTAACATAAAAGTGACAAAAATGCAATTATGCATGTTTGAGATACAGTATGTAGGGTGTAATAGTATCATGCCACAACAGTAAATAAGTGCTTGTCAGGTTGGACATTGAAGGACATAATCCTATTTATTGCACCAAATTCTTTTATATATACATGTACATGTAACCCATACAGGTAGGTATATTGATTGTATAATATTGAAATTTTTGGAGGAAGGAGGGGCTTCGTGCAGTTTCAAATGATTTTATTTTAATCAACACTGGATCCATGAAATCCATTTTTTTTTGGTCAAACCCGACTAACAGATTAGTCGAAACGCCCCTAATTGTCTGGAAAAGCATATTTTTGATAGTTCAACTATCGCCTAGACATTTGGTGTTGTTGTCTGCCTTATAAAGTACCAGTCAGAAAAAAAAGTTTCCGACCGTAGAGTACTTTTTTACGGTGATAGACTAAGCACGTACAGTAGTAAGCGTACAACATTATTGTGCTACGGTAGCGGAATACAGCACACAGCACAATACGTCTCGATGCTGACTATGCGTATCAGCGCTACCATGATTACATGGCGCTCAATGTACATCATTCTTTCAAAGCTGCTGGTACTTGTGTTCGTGCGACAAAACGGCCAAATTCTACTACCCGAACTACGCGCTCAATGTTTACGTGAACTTCGCTACTCTGTACGCGTAGCTACGGTCTCACGCTACGATTCTACACCACGATAATTAAACAACGCGGAACGTAGGGAAACTTTTTTCTGACTGGTACTGTATCTATCATGGACTCTATATGCTTTCAAAGTGACGCGGTTTTATGTTTTTTGGACATGAAGCATTGCAGAGGACACTGTATTCTAGGCAATTAAATACAATTGTTTACCTCATTCAAGGACTTACGTAGATAATTGTACTTGATTTATGTTTGGATACGAAATAGTCAATAACCGGATGGGAACAAACAAGGTGGTCACGTGCAGCATATTTATAGCAACTTATTTATGTAAATAGCAACTACATAGTGACGTAAGCGTGTAACTGAGACCTGCGCAACATCAAATAACGCTTACATGATGGCCAAATATTAGGCATTTGGGCCAGTGCAAGAAGTTGAGTTCCAAAGAAGTTTTAGTGTCTGTTTCGACACTAACATGATACATGTAGGTTACTGCCAGATTTATTTCACGTGCTACCTACACAATCCAGTTGAGCATTTTTTAAAATAAGGAACCTTGTCAGAAAATGTCCCGTTTTCAGTAACAGTCTTACCATCTAGACTCCCAATAATGAAGTATCCCCATGCAAAAAGGTAGTAAAAACATGAGCTGTGATTATTTACGCCGTGGCCGTAGTACGGTATAACCGTAAACGTAACGTACATGGCAATAGGCGTGTCGTACAACGCCCGTGTTTAATATAATAATAACGCCTGATGCCGCGTATATACATGTACCACTACCTATAAACCTGGGTGCGTCCCTAGCGTTACAAGAAGCTGCTGATTCTTTTCTAAGGACTGATGGCGCCAAAAGAGGCGGAATCCACAAATTCATTAAGCGGTACCAAGCCACAGGAACGTCTCATGTGGTCGATGACCACATGAGACGTTCGCTCTCCACACGGCTACTTTTTTCGAAAGGCGAGGTAGCGCTTATTGCCAGATGATTCGTGACGCAAACAAGGCGAAGCGTCTGGATTGGGCAAGAGCTAACCTCGCTGAAGCGCTACGAAGTGACTAAGTAGATACGCTAGCTAGCTGTTTACTTATTAGATACTCATGTACGGCCGTAATCGTACTGTACGTCTAATAGAGTACCGTACGTACGGCAGACCGTACTACGGCCACGGCGTAATCATGGATCAAATACGTAAACTTTTTTATGACCACTACTGTAGTTATTAAATTTATATTTGTGTCATACATTGCCTGTAGAAATGCATTCATGTACTTGTAGTCAATTCAATGACACCAAACACAGCACCTACTTTTATTCCTTTACAGATGTCTTCCATTTGAGATTGTTTCAAGTCCAAAAATTTCTCAATCAGATCACCATCTATAAATCCTTCTGAGAGTTGCGTCTTGTGCTCATTAGCAAATGACCGATAGCTGGAATCAATTAAGGTTTAAGCATTATACTGTAAAGTAATTTCATAGAGGCTTGATCACTATACATATTCTTTGATGACCAAGCTACAACATTTTTCCTCCACAGAACATCATTGCTAATTACAAAATCCAGTGTCCTACAAATCCAATATTCAATGTGAAATAATGAAAGAGAACACCACATACTAAAGGTTCTTGATTGAACATTTGTTTAGTATATGACATATTGTTCATACATTACCTGCCACCAAAAAGTGCGTGTAGTAATGCTATCTTCCACGCCTCTTTTCATACAAATACTCTCATCCGCATGCATATATAGAGGATACACCTCATGACTAATGTTGCCAACACTCTTGATGAGAGTGGCCATCTTGGACTGTATCTTAGATAGTAGAGAGAAAGACTCCGAATTAAGCTGTCCAATCAAACCTGCAGGTATATATGAAACATAGTAGTACACAATCAGCACAAAGCAATTATATTTAGATACAGAATCAGCATTGTTTTAAATGTATAATTTGACACTCACGAGAAAGGTAGTAACAAATTATTTAAAACAATTTGTAAGAACCAAATGACACCCATATATAATAGCATGCATGTTATTTTACCAATTTGCAAAGCAAAAAGCAAGGAAACAAGGTACAGTGCGGTTTAGTATAAGATCCTACAACTAACAGTCCCACTTTTTGCAAATAGGCTCCTTCATGTAAAAAAATTCAGGACTGTTACTATCCAAACCTCACTACAACAGTACTGTACCTTGTTTCCTTGCCATTTGCACCACCAATCCTACATCCAACAAATCATTTTTTCATTAGAGACATTTTTGATTCATTACTACATGTATACTATGATCCAGAGTATGGATGCGAGTCATTGTAAGGTCCCTTAGTAAGCAACTCTGAAAAATTGCTGGTAGCTTAATTATGTTTATGTATATGGAACCAAATTGTTAGATGTACTTACCAAGTGCCCCAGTGACTGTACCATAGAGCAATGGCTTTCCCTGAAAGGGAGAAAGAGAGGAGCCAGGGTGGTCCATTACCAATGAGCCTAATAAAGGAGATAGAGAGATTAGGATTACAGTTTATACATTTTGCACTGTCGGTAGTACTGTTAGGTACTCCACTAAACAGACAACTACAGTATGCATCAGTTGGCGCCACGATCGTACTACATACTGCGTCGGAGTGCGTTATATTAATTGCATAAACACATACAACAAATTACATGCGCGGGTGCTTTATCGCGTTGTCAAAACAAAAACGAGACACTGACATAATGAATAAACAAAACCCAAAACCGCGTTTGAAGTCATAACATAACACACGTACTACGATTGAAGCGTAGTGCATTTAGCCAACTTTTTTTTCTGACGCATACTGTACATGTGGTACATGTAAAGGCATGGTGTTTTTTTTTTTTGCTTGTAAGCTACATAATGTGTATAAGTTATGCACTGCGTAATCATTCCATAGAAATTCTGTGTCAAAATAAACATGTTTAAATTTATAGCCTGACCTTTTTTTATGATGCATATTGTACATGTATATATACACTAGTAACTTGTGATTCTCTTAATATAATTCTACATAAGTGTACTCTTCTAGTAAGAACGTATCCCAGTGCATAAGGAAACGGTCGAACATCAGACATTTTCCAATCAATTTACATCAGGTCAACTTTGGTGTAATGTCCGAGCAGCAAACATACAGCTAATGTAATTAAAACATAGATAGTTTAAATAAACCATTTACATCTTATCTATGACTACACATGCGCTAAGTATATAAAACATACAATGAAACCTCATTATTCCTTGCATCAGTGCTAACAACTGCATGAATGTTGAAATTCATCAGTACAAAGAAAATCACTCACAATTTAGTTTGTGTGTACCCCCGAATGAGATGGGTGTAAGCATATTAATTATTCTTGCTCATGTCGGCTTTGTGGTATGAACATACTGGAAAATGTGCAACCATTTTGAAGAGAAACGTCGCGGACAAAGAAAGCTCTAACCAGCATTCTTGTTTCAAAGTCATAGGTATTCAGTTTAGCTCTTTGACAGTCAACACGGATAACGTAGTTAATTGATTATTTGCCAGTAATGTTTTTAATTATGGCTACCCGTACGGCCGTTGCTTAGTAGTCGCTGTTCTCGAAGAATCTCGCGGTTAGCCTCCTTAAAAAGATACTATCTATGATAGAAGATGTTTGTTATGGTTTACTAGCTTGAAAACAGTCGGCAGCTAACAAGACCTGATTTAGGTGGAACGAAGCGGGCAGGGATTCGAAGCCGTATATTGTGTATACTACGAAACAGTCGATGAAAACACCATAGTTCTATCCCATGTTGTTACATCTAAGGTCCAGACGTTTTAAAAGGCTTCGCTCACCCATGTTTTAGTACAAAAGGCGGGTGCTAATTCGAAGCCGCTGGTGACGATAGAGACGCAATTACGTGTACACCTGCAGCTGTTCGTTCCCGCTTTCCTTTCAATTAAAAACCAACGCTCCGGTCATAGCTCTATGCCACTAGGGCTTATTGGTACACGGAGCGTGTAACCGTGCGACACAGACTGGTTTTCTATACGTGTGCATATATATATGCACTTGGCGGTTAATGCGAATTAATTTTTAGTATATATATATGCACTTGGCGGTCAAAGAGTTAATAAGCTAAAAGTATGTACATATACATCTAACATCTATTTTTAACCTTTGCAGCAAAGCAAATAGATTTGTACTAAGGTTGTATGCAGGATTTGCTGATCTGTAGAAGTTTCAAAACATTACAAACGTATTTTATACATGTAAGTAGCTAAAATGAGACCCTTTATATTATCAATTTCAAAATATGTCAAGCCAAATTTTGCAATGGTCTGACATTGTGTCAGGACAACATCGAAAACTTATCATATGCACTGAGAGGCATGTATTGCCTCTCGTAAATATACAATATATAAAGAGCCACTTTTAATATTCACCTCGTCCAAACACGTTAATGTTGTCCCCAATATAGATTCTTGAGGGTTGAAGCATGTATGCCAGGTCTGCCTCCACTGTTGCGTCACTATGGTGAGATTTTTAAAAAAGTTGGATAAGAAAAGCTTGAACGAGTAACATGCCTGCAATTACAAGTGGCATGCGTGAAGCCCATAGGTCCCATGCATGAGCACATATACTCTACCATACTTTGTCTTGTTAGCTAATAATACAAGAGTTCTTGGTAGTACAAACTAATCAAAACATAGTACAGTATGTGCTATAACTCATATTTCCTCAACAAGTTACTTACAGTTAGGGACATCCAAAAGATTACGTTTCATTTGCATGCAAATGGAAATGTTACGTGTTCTATGATTTCACGCAATCGCTACGCGTATAAACTGATTGGTGTTAATTAGGTGCTCATTAACTGAATCGATGTGTACATGTATATATACATGTACTATTACATGTATATGCACCATGCTTTTGAGCCATTTCGTTAAGACGCCACAGCTGTAACCTAGCATAGGCTAGGCCTAGCCAAGGCGTGGGAATAATAATGGCGACCAAAGGGGTGGGAACTATGACACAATACAATAGTTGGGATAGCTTCTAACCTATGAAGTAACCTTTCGATGTTGCCGCATTTCCACCTGATGTGTGCCTAGTTCGGTGTGGCTATGCAGTAGTAGGGTCGTGCCCAACTAACTTCTGCCAGCCTGCTCTGTTAGGCTAAGGAGCATTGCAATCGTTGGCACCTTTATTCTAGTCTGCTATTTTTTGTATACGTTGGGTGTGTCCCGATCTACGCTAAAATCAGACCACCTATGACTATCAAACCGTTGCCAACTTAAAAGTGGTCTACATAATTTGTATATGATGGTTCCGTACAAACTTGCATGCACGAATGTCATCTAGAGTCTTTGCACTGGGACGGGCAACTAAAGTCACCATAACAAGCACTTGCGTAGCTGATCTAGCGGTCCCTAGTATGTTATTTTGTTTCTAGACACCTATAAATGTTCGAGCAGTTTTAACTGGCTCCATTAACTGGCTGTGAATGGTTCCTTTGACTAATTCACACAGATTGCACACTACGGAGATCATGCTGGATTGAGAATTTAATGCCTATTTCAAACATACAAACAATACCACACATCTATGGATAATTCTATTTTGACACCTATGTGTCCAAAATATCCTATGGAACTTGTTTACTTCATTACTCTGTACACTCATATTAATAATTGGCCCTCGAGGTTAATTCCGTTTATTGGCTACAAGGTGTGATAATGTAACCACAAATGTATACATAGTAATCCCTCTTGGCAGCCATTATAGCTGCACTGATGATTTAAAATACACACATACAACCATGTAAGGGCCATATTATGATGCCATGACCTTTACTAGTGCATGCTCAGTGATTGAAAAACACGTAAATGTAGCATTGTTATGCCTCTCATACAGAAATGACTACTTTTAAAGTTTTTATTGTTTGATTATAGCACACAGGCTAGGAGATATGCCACCATGCATGTGAGCATAGTTTCAGTATACATGTACATTATACCTGTTCTTTTGACACACAAACACATGTCTGCCATCAGCTCCTATGTAGTTCTCATCATCAATCATTTCGATGGCAGTTAGGAACACTGGGTTCAGTTTGGTATCAATGGAGATCTACAAGTTTGAAGCATTTTTACATGTTTAAAAGTATGCTAGGTCAAACATGTGCGTGTGTTTATGATCAATAAACATAGATACATCACAAGTACAACACAGAGTACACACAGGTAGAGTGGAGCTGGAAAAAGAAACTAAAAAAATGTGAGTACAAGTTAACAATTACTAAATTACAGAACTACGAAATAGCCACACTTATTTCAAATGTCACAAAATACTCCTTTTACATGTATAGGGTTATCACAGTATGCACTTTTGCACTCAATCACAGAAGAACATGCATCTTGTTTAGTGATAATAATATATGAGCTATACCAGTCCCTTTCCTTTCTTTTGCAAATGGATTGGGATTGCTGCATCATTGCATGATACCTGTTTCATTATTGGATTAATTAGGTAGCTATATTAAAACACATAAAAATGACAATCAAGATTTTATATTGCTTAAATGCACGACACTGCTGTTATGATCTGTATGATGTCATCTCAATTGCTTACGACAATTATGATAGCAAAGGTCACACATACCTCTTCGAGTTGTGGTGCATCTGGTTTGTAAGAGAGCAACTTGAATGACCTCATAAGATCTCCAACCTAAATACAAACATCAATGATGCAGACAAAACAAAATAAATATGCACAGCTACTACTCTACACAGTAACATTGTAACAATGTGAGACAACACATCAGGCCAGACCTAATTTTAAATAATGAATGAAATTCATATCTAAATCACGAAACAGAACTGGCATCAATTAAATAAGACCACTTCTCTATATCCTGGGACAATAACACGTCATTTTACACTATCAGTCTATCAAAATTTAGTGCGTGAAGTAACTATGTAGCTATCAAGAGAACGACGTTCAATATTACTGTAGTAGCATTTTCATAGCAGCAAAGACATTACAAAACTGTGTTTCTATTCACTAATGTAGTCCTGTAGCTTAATTATGTTTAATTAACATTCTTGCTTAACAGCACTAAGTGTATGACTGTAGAAAATACTACATGTACTATAGGATGGAAAACATATTACTGACTGCTATGGCATGTAAGAAATGTTGTGTCAATCAATGTACAGTATGCGTCAGAAAAAAGTTGGCGCCATGGATTACGTTATGGTCGTACTACATTACGAGTGCATTAGAGTGTATTACATTAATTGCATAAACACGTACAACAAGTTACGTGTGCAGGTATGGTCCATTGTCAAAACAAAAATGAGATGCTTACGTATGTACAAACAAAACCCAACATTGCGTTTGAAGTAATAACAGAACACAATGGTAATAATGCAACAAACATGAACGTAGCGTAACGTAATTAATTACAAACATAACATACTATGATCGAAGCGTAGTGCGTTTAGCCAACTTTTTTCTGACGCATACTGTACATGCATACTGCATCATTCATTACTGCCATATATGGTAATTCTGTGTTCATCACATAATGGTGTGCCAATGTACATTGTAACATTAAATAGTGCCATCTACAGTCACATAATAGCACAGTGATTAGACTAAGTTCCTTTGCACACAAAATCACTAACCAAGATAAAATCTCCTTTGGTCTTGATGTAAAGTGACATAATATTGTTAGTATGGCTGGACTCCTGCTTCAGCTCTCCATCATCAGTGAGGTCAAACACGGCCACCTGATAGCACAAATGAAGTTATCAATGAGAGTGGCCTTACTTCACTCACAAAGACTTTTATTCTACAAGTAGCTGATTCATAGGGGGCATGTTATGATTACACAATAGTATCACAATTATCAGCCAATGATAGCAACATTTGGCAACCATAGGAGTTCACGATCACAGAAAGCTAGGGAAAAGAAGGACCATATTATAAGTCCTGCAGTGTTGGACTGTGCTACATGGAAGTGGATAATATGATTTATAGCCTGTAAAAAATAGGCCTATATTAAGCACATCCCTCAGCACACACTATTTTTTGAGTGAGTGCACTAAATATAGGCCTATTTAAATTTTCCCGGTCAAACTTTGGTCAAATCTTGTTTCTTTTCATTTAATTTAATTTGCACACACGTGTAACTCGCTTGTCACACATGCATTGCCCACTTTTTTTAGTTTTATTTTTTACTTTCTCATGGACGGTACTGTAATACAGTACCAGTACTTTAGATTATCATGGCGTAGCATTGTACCGTAACAGATACTAAGTAACAAAGTTATGATACGCTGAAATATTTAAACTGCACTACACTTATAGATACATGTACATTTACTGACTGGTACTGTAAATGATCTGGACACTGTTTTAGCCAATACACATTTGTCACCTAAATGGCTATAAAGTCACGTAAGGTCTAATGTTACAATCACCTGACGTTATGTCTGAACTCACAGTACTGCGTATTGAAGCCACAAGCTTGTTGTTGTTTAGAGAAACAACTTGGAACACAGCACCATTCTCCACCCTCTCACAGACCAGGTTCAACTTTCCTGCACCATTAATAACAGATAGACAATATAATAATCATTTACAATTTACTGGCACTGAGAGTAATGATACCATAATTCATGCACCTATCTATATATGTACCTGACTGCACTTGGAAGACCAAGATCCTCCCCTTGGAGGGCTCTTTCTCGTTCATGAAAACAAAGGCAGTGCCCACAACATAGTAGAAGGATGGGTTCCCAGTCCCCAGAGTACACGATGTAATACTTACAGCGTGTTCTCTAGGGCAAAGCTGGTAAGCATGGACAACTGAGGGGAAAAAAGTCCATATTAGTACACATGTACACATTATGTACCAGTAACATTGTTCACATGTAAACATTTGCTAATATATGTACAGTATTGTGTCAATATATTTGGCATAACGTATTACATTACGATCATGTTATGTTACAATCATAACATAAGATGAACATAACATATTACAGTGCCGTCCACCCACAAGTTCACATTCGCTCGTGCTCGATTCACTTTAACTCAAAGCAAAACAGCTGGTCCATACATATTTATTATTAATAGCTTGAAACTAATGTAGTTATCGGTAGGTATGCCATAAATCGGTATTCGAGTGACGATCACAATAGCGCTCATATCGAGGAGTCAAGTTGCTCAATAATTGCACTCGAACGCGACTGTACTTCAAACATATGATCAGAATGTAATATGTTGTGCCAACTTGTTATTGACTCATACTGTACATGTTCAGATGCTGACTAATGCATGCATAGTACTGCCCTTTCGTAAGTTAGCAACTTGCAACTAAATCATGCACACGACTGGCGTGAGATACCCACTACTGATTTGTGAGAGCATTTTATTTCTATTGCAGATCAGTTTCAACATCTGCTCAAATGGTGTTCAAATTAATTAACTAGAATGGTCGCGCAAATAATGATCCAAATATCAGATTACATCAAGCACAAGAGAGTTACTTTCAAGGGTCACATGCACTAGTGTGAACTTGCATGATCACATATAATGCTGATAAATGAGCCGTGCGATATCAAGGGACAGACTTGATCAATCCATCTATTATGAACCAGAGTTGTGACTCACGTCTTCCAATTTTGCTCCAACTTCTCATATACATGTACATGTATGTTGGTCTTGATATGAAAGACCAACAATACATGTAGAAGTTGGGCACTGTGTTTGTTTTCATTTCTAGGAGTGTTGCCATGTTGATGGATTTAATACATACAGTAGCAGTCATAAAAAAGTTTATGTATTTGATTACGCCGTGGCCGTAGTACTGTCTGCCGTACGTATGGTACGCTATTACAGACGTATGGTACGATTACAGTCGTACTTGAGTATCTAATAAGTAAACAGCTAGCTAGCGTATCTACTTAGTCACTTCGTAGCGCTTCAGCGAGGTTAGCTCTTGCCCAATCCTGATGCTTCGCCTTGTTTGCGTCACGAATCAACTGGCAATAAGCGCTACCTCGCCTTTAGAAAGAAGTAGCCCCATCCAGAGCAGACGTTTCATGTGGTCATCAACAATCGCCATGATTTCTGCGGCAACGGCATCCTGTGGCTTGGTACCGCTTAATGAATTTGTGGATTCCGCCTCTTTTGGCGTCATCAGTCCTTAGAAATAGATCCGCAGCTTCTTGGGACGCACCCAGGTTTATAGGTAGCGGTACATGTACATACGCGGCATCAGGCGTTATTATTATTTAAAACACGGGCGTTGTACGGCACGCCTATTGCCATGTACGTTACGTTTACGGTTATACTGTACTATGGCCACGGCGTAAATAATTACGTAAACTTTTTTATGACCGCTACTGTAGTTCAGTTGTGACCCATTTTCCATCCGTGCCTCATACATTTGTACGTTCGAGTTGCCCAGAAAACAGAACATTCAGATCTGCTTGTGCAAAGTGGAAACTTGTTCATGAACTGTCCAACTTAGGCAGGTTCACACACAACAAATCTCTTGTACAGGCAGATCTGGATGTTCTGATATAAGTTCTTTCGAGGCAACTGAAGTTAATAGTATACACAGTGTCAAGGTTTCTCAGACAAATCACAACAATGCTTGCTATACATTGTACATGTAATCCATCGACACGATGGAGGCAAAAACAAGTGTACATGCCAAAACAAGTACACTATCTGCTGAGTCATGCTAAAACCACAAGGGGCAAGAGCTTGGGTAGCTGTGGTGAAACAGTTACATGTACATAACACCACTTGGAACGTATGTAAACAAAACTCAATTTCGAAGATGGTGCCCTCAGGTAAAACCTTGCATGGTTGTCAGGGGTTATCAATACAGAGACTTTATTTCAAAAAATGATTTGCTCTGATGCCCTTGAATTGAGCACAAATAATTTGTGTTTCAACCTAGAAGACACCTCTACTCTATATCACAAAATGTGTTTGTTTTTTTTAAACATTAACCCTTTAACCACACCAAAAAATGGGTGTCATAACTACATGTAATAGTGGACTTGATGGCCTTCGATTTGATGCCAAATCAGCCACATAACGACAAAGATATGAACAATATAGAAAAATATTATTATGAAGTGGCATGTGAAACCATTAAGGTTATTAACACAATAAATGGTGCAAGTCACTTTCATATCACGACCAACATATAAGAGAAGTTGGAGCAAAATTGGAAGTCGTGAATTACAACTCTGGTTCATAATAGATGGGTTGACACAACAGTTCTAAGACAGGAAGCTCTACATGTACATCAATGTAGATTGTTCAACTAACACAATGCAATTTTGGTACAGTATGCACCAATAAAAAGTTGGTGCAATGCTATTGTACTACGTTTATGACCAAAACGCAATACCATTGTAACCTAATCAATTAAGTTACACTTCATATCTTGTTGCGTTATAACCATTGTACTTCGAAAGCAGTTTTGGGCTTTGTTTGTACATACATACATGTAAGTGTCTCGTGTTTGTTTGTATAGACAAGGTGGAAAAACACCAGTGTGCATAACTTTTCATACTTAGCAGTATCCATTTATGCAATTAACATAATGTAATGCAATCGTAGCGTACTGTGAAGCGTAGCATAATACATTGTACCAACTTTTTATTGACGCGTACTGTACCTGTTCCAAATGTCCAAACAGGTACATACATGTATGTACATATGTGTAATGAACACAATGGCATGTACAGTATGACCACAAACCTTCTACAGTGTTCTCATCCAGTAGTAATATTGAAAATATTTCCACCTCATCCCCTTCCTGGTCTGGTGGTAGAGGATTCGAGACTCCTTCAGGCATGCGACTGATTGTAGGATTGGGTGCAGTCGTACTGGCACTGTAGGATGGAATGTACAAGCCAATTGAAAGGCAGAAGCAAATATTAACTGTCCACACACGTGCACATGTACGCTAATATGATACATGAGTAGGAACCTAAAATACTAAACTTCAGTACATGTACATGTATATGAGACAAAGTATCGGAATCATAGCAAAGTCCAAATCCAACCTGAGTAAGGTTGGCAAAATGAAAACATGCCGGTATCTCATTATGGTTGTTATTACGGTTTTTAAATTGCTTGATTCTCTGTGTTCTGTGTGTTTTATACCCAATCACTTACACTAATTAAAGTGTGCAGTTACCACACGAAGCAATTAATGCGGCAAAAAGTCGTACACACCAAATAAACATAGCCCATGTACATGTACATGTATGTGTACATGTACATGTACCCGTATACGAATAATAGTGTGGTACCTTTCATCATACATGTACATGTACATTGTAGTTGGGGGGTAGCCCGAATTCAATTCGTAAACGTGTAGGTCGGGCTACACCCAACTAGTGTCTCGCAGAGCTACCACCTTGTATCTACAACATACTGTGTAGATGTGCTCCAAGAGACACCATTACTTTCACATGTCATAATCTATGACGGTCAAATAGTCTAGAGCCAGCTCTATGCTTCCCAGTTCCTGTTTGTTTCAATCAGCAATTGAAACCGGACTAATTGAAGGGCCTTCAACCACTGTACATACACTTGCTGCTATTTTATACCAACTGTACTCCAATTTGTTAGGTCCAATAGGGTGGACTATGGAACAGGAGGGACCACTCCCGATACAGCTAAATTTCATTGTCTCATACTGTAACTATAAACACAATTGTACATTGCACATACATGTACCTTGATCGCACAGGCACAGTACCTCGGCGACTGGCCTTGTCTACCCTCGTTGTTAGTACTGCAAACGTGTGTGTACTCTCCTGGTGTGCTATGCGTCTGACACAGGAAAAGAACGAATCATGGATATACAACACAACATATAAGTGTACAGAGCCTTGGTATACAAGACTACACAGTGCCCATTGAGAACTACATAGACCAAATAGACAACTACGTTAGCCAATTCAAAGTCCCTCTATTACCACATTTCCAACCCCATAATTAAGAGAACAGAACATGAATTACATGTACCTTACAGTTTCACCAAGAGGGACAGTTTGAATGTGCAACATCTGTATCTGATCAACAGACCCTATGATAAGCGAGTGGTCATCCACAACAGCCAAGCTAGAGAAAAAAACAAACATTTTACAAGAATACAAGTACATGTACAAATGTCTGAGCATCTAGGCCACACATGCTCAATAGGCCTTAAACTTATAAGTAAAAAGCATTTCATTTCCTATTCACCACAAATGGAGAGTAACATTTATTGTGTCCATAAATTTGATCATATACATATATAACAATGAGTTAGCTACATGCCTCTGAAAAAAAGAATGGATGTAGATAAATAATTGGTGTAGGAAAGTGTAAACTCACTCTGCCAAACTGTAGCCTCTAAACTGATACATGATCAGAACAATGCAAATGTTCAATTAAGACACATGCAGTACTATGCAGGAAGTGATGCAGGTTTTGAGATACGACACGTACATGTAGACATGGTGCCAATGTATGACACAATAATGAAATGGTGCAGTATAATTCAAGGAAGCCAAGAATGTAATAGCATTTGCAGTTTAAATATACACCATGTCTGTGATACAGCAATTACATAAAGTGTTTCCATTTCTCTGAGATTGTCAGACATACAGTACATGTACATACATGCAGACCCACTCTTACAGACACTCTAAAGATCTTGGCATTTTGTAATAAACATTTACGTTACATGTACAGGTGGAGTCTTCATACCTGTCCTTAAATGCTTCAGAATTCAGGGAACAAAGGTAATTTACTTCCTACACGGATCAGAATACAGATACAGATAATGCAGGTACCTGTCCTAAATTCCAGCCACTAAAGTCACCACAAAACGTGAGCCTACAGAACACTCACTTTGACATTGACATTGGAAAAGAGCAGTTTTTGGTGGCTCTGGTGGATAATTGTGGGATGGTTGGAGCATGCAAACACACTCGTTGCACCAGAAGACTGGAATGCCTTAAGGGTTATTGGCTTGGTCCCAAGCAGTACTCGCTTACTTTGGCTCAGCTGTCCTACAGGAGGCACAGGTTGCTTGGTAAAACCAAGTACAACATCATTAACATTTATGTCATGTCAGTGCACTTTATATACAAATTATGCGCAATAAATACAATGAAATAGTACAGTTGACAATACTCTGCTGCATACATACATTGTAATGTACATGTATGCACATACAGTACCACCCACAAGTAAGCTGAACAACATCTCCACGTAACTCGCATATACTCACATGTGAGTTGCAAGGGCACACACAAAGTACATGTGAGTACCCACGAGAGTAGTGTGTCATTCACATGCAAGTTACCCGCACATAAACAACTTTTATGCACGAAAGTTGAGTTGCTCTCATTGAGTGTGATTACATGACGTGTGAGTGTTTTTCCACTTACATGTACTCATGGGCGATACTGTACATGTATACCACATTCATAATACCTGAGTCAGGATCCAAAGAGAAATAGTGCAAAGTGCCGTCACCCAAAGCACAGAGCAGGTAGCAGCATCCAGTGAATGACACCATCAGTACTGATCGAGGTATTATGTCTAGTTAAAGAAATATATTGACAGTGCGAGTAACTCAGGTGAGATGATGGAGGAAATAAGATGGGGTGAGGTAACATATCAGTGAGATAGGGATGAGGTAATAGAGGCAGTGAGAGAGAAAGATGAGCTTGTTTAGTGATTTATAAAAACACAAAAAGGTTATGTGATTTTGTTGCTTTCGCATTATGTGATGCAGAAATACATGCTGATTCTAAAAAAGTAATTTGCATCCTTATAGCATGTTCTATTGTGAAAATATTGTAGATAAACTGGGGGGGAAAAGGTTTTGTACTCTCTTTGCGACAAGCACTGTAATCATGCTTCACGTACATGTCTCACTGCTTCATATTTGCATACATTTTATTCATTACTCAATACACAATATTTATATGGTTGAAAAAAGTACAACACTGAATATTTAAATTTCAGCTATTATGATCATTGTTTGAGCGTTGCAGGTACAGAAACGATAAATAATGTAAGATTTACGTTGCCAAATATCAACATAGGGATGGGATATCCCTTTGAAACAGATGGCCATACTGATTACCCCTGAGTAAGTGCACGCAATCTCACTTAACCAAAAGCAACTTTTTCAGGGAGATTCTAAATGGCTGCCTACTTACATATCCAAGAGGCAGCCAAGCCTAGTGTCTGAGTTTCAAATCTGAAAGTACATGTACAAGTAGTAGTTGTGCATTAGCAACATGTGCCCGCCCTAAAAGTTAAAGTATCTTAGTACCTACATCATGTACAGTATGCGTCAAAAAACAGTTGGCGCCACACACTATTATGCTACGATCCTACGGTACTAAGTTACGTATATGCGATCGTAACACAAATAATTACGCTACGGTACATTCATATTATAATTGTTGTGTTATGTTATTACTTTGAACGCAGTTTTGGGCTCTGTTGATACATACATGTATGTACATATAAGCATCTCGTTTTTATTCTAACAAAGCTGTAAAACACCAGTGCGCATAACTTTGCGTACGTAGCAACTAGCGTGTATGCAATTAACGCAATTTACTACCCCCCTAACATAACACAGTACGATTGAGGTGTAGTGCGTGGCACCAACCCTTTATTGATGCATACTGTACATGTATCCAAAAATATCAATGTTATATTATTATCCCACATACCTCCTCCCAACATCTGGGTATAGACCACTTCCAGTGAAGGCAGGAAAAGGACTTGAACAGCTATTTCGGTCCACAATCCAACGGTACACAGGTCAGCTTTGTCTCTCCTCTCTCCCACAGGAGTGATGTCAACGCATGACACCTCATGCCTCATCACTGCATGACTGGGGGGGGGGGGGGGGGGCAGGGGAAATACAATTATTTTCATATCCTATCTCTCCTATGCGATTGGGTATTAAGGGCCTGTCTGTATCTGAGTAGCAACCCAGGTGAAAAAATAGGCATGAAACCACGTACTCAACGCGTGGAAATCGGCCATACACCTTGTAACCGTGTCAAAACGCGCAGTCTTCTAAATGCTTTATCTCCTTGACTTTGCATTATAATAGTCAAATTTTGCACATATACAAAGCGGTCATTTGACTATAAAAGCCCAATGATTGTTCTATTTACGATGCATCGTTCCAAAGATGTTCACATTCAAATTCGATCTTGATCTTGTGGGCTTTTGTACTTGAAGCCGGCGAAATCAAGCTCGTTCTTGATCGTGAATATCTTCGGAACGATGCATCACAATTAGAACAATCATTGGACTTTTATAAACACATGACCTGCAAAATTCGACTATATTATAATGCGAAGTCAAGGAGATAAAGCGTTTTGAAGACTGCACATTTTGACACAATTATGGCCGATTTCCACGTGTTAGTACACGGTGTCGTGCCTATTTTTTCACCTGGGAATAGATACCATCTCAATTGCATTATAGATTGTGTGAATTGTTTTTTACTTGTCATGGCAGTAACCATACATGTACATGTATGTAATATATTATTTCAGCTTCAAGAAACTATTTTTCTTTGAGGACACGTGTGATTTCTGAACTGTCAACGGTTTCAATACAAACAGATGTGTATTGTATAGGTAAAATACCAGTGTAAGTCAGCAGTTATCTTGGCAATAATGTCATTCACAACTACTAATTCCACATCATGCCAGTGCACAAAATACGTAGGTGAGAGCATACCCTCTCTTTCCTCACCTGACTTCATTCAATTTGCTACCCTTCACTTCAAGATAGTACAAGTCACACCCCACAGCCACCACCACCTGAGTATAATTGCAAGCTGCTGTGCTAATGTTCTTTCCAGATGGTGGGTGCCAGTCACTGTGTGGAGTTGGGGGGGGGGGGGGGGGGGGGGGAGGGGGGGAGAAGATGAACAATGTACTTTTGAAGTATACAAAAACAAGAACAGTACAAGCTAAATACAAGTACCGAGTAAGCCCCCCCCCCCCCCCCCCCCCCCCCACTCCAACCAAAAAAATGGCTCGCGTTTAAACGAGCGTATTGTCATAATCACTAACGCTAACATGTACCTGTTTCAACATTTCTGGAAATGGTACTCTAACAAGATTTTCGGCTTGCAGCAGCGCTTGAAATTATGACAATACGCTTGTTTAAACACGTACATGTACCATTTTTTTTGGTGGGGGGGGGGGGGGGGACTTTTTCATTTCTCATTTCCAGATTTTCTGTGAATGGCAAGTTCCGCTGCCAAATTATTCCTCCATCATGGGGTTATAAGGTGCTGAATATTTCAATGCAAGTGTTACTTTCCTCGTGCTTGTCATGACAAGGATGACTATGCTGCGCACGGTCCATATAATACACACACATACACATGTATACATTTAAACATCTTAAAAACACACCACATGCTCACCACACTAGCTCCAATGTGTCTTCACTGATCAGGCGAACACAGGTCGAAGTGATCTGGAAAAAAACGTACACAACTACATAAATGTGGCATAGTTACCATTTTTTAATGCTTCATGAAACAGTGTCATGTGCGAAGTACCCACTATCATCAATATACCACTTGAATCTAGACATAGAGGTAAATTCATTGCTTCAACCAAATATCGGACAATTTCCGATCAATCATAACATTAATTGTGCGAATGTGCTGTATACACAAGTGTCCATTCTCACACCACTGCGGTGGGCAACCTGGGAGGGGGAGCTACCCTAATGATTCACCCAGGGAGGGGGAGCTACCCTAATGATTCACCCAGGGAGGGGGAGCTGACCGTAATGCAATACCATCATAAGATACATGTAGTTAATTCCATTACTCTTCATTCATATTTTGTTACTTGCTATATAACCGTTGTGTTATGTTATTACTTTGAACGCAGTTTTGGGCTTTGTTTGTACATACATGTATGTACATATAAGTGCCTTGCGTTTGGTTTGACAAGGCGGTAAAACACGAGCATGCGTTACTTTTCGTATGTACATGTAGCATCATCCGTCAATTAATTTACATGTAATGCACTACGATATTAAATTAATGCAATCATCCGCACCAATTGTACTGCCCAATCGGGCAATGTGGAAGCATCCCAAACTACAGTCTTACTACATGTACATGTACATCATTTTGTTTTACCACTGCTTGTCTGAATATTCATTACAGTGTCAGCTTATGCTTTTCTTCTGCTCACATGACTCACTGTAACAAGGTACATGTATTTTGGATTGCATAAACTCTGTGTATGTTATTTTGTTAACACAATCTTAACATGAGCTCTGAAATAATATATATCCACAACCTGACCAAACCATTGAAAAGTCCAGACCTGGACCATACCAATACATGTTACCTACCTGTACAGCATTCTTGCCAGTGACATTGCCACAAAAGAATGTCTGTTGGTCACTGACGAGACCTGGCACCTCCGTCTCCTCCACCTCCTCTCCCTTCAAACTCAACACACTAGAAGGGAAAGGTGGGGAGGAGTCATCAAACAAGACCTGCACACGCACAGCATTGTAAGCTGTATCCCACTACACAATAAAGTTCGCACAATGGAGTCGGCACATAACACATGATTGATGCAATTGTGACTGTCACTAAATACATGTACATGTAAATCCTTGTACATGTATGTACATGCAGAATTGCAACAATAGGAGAACATTTAATGACATGTAACGATAATAAAATCAAATTTGGTATCTTTTGAGCTGCTCTAGCTCAACCTTGCTATACCGGCCTCCACAGCAACTTCAGAACGCGTCTTCTCAAACTGCCAAGAACCTTCAGATGGCGTATACTGCCCTCTCGCCATAGCCATTTTATCTTGTTGTGTTGGCTGACAGATGATACTTATGTATCTTGTTGATGAGGTCATTTCTTCATCCAGTTACTGATTCAAGTTTGTGTGATGTGCATGCAACAGTACTACGTAGATCTAGTCATGCAGGCGACGCGCGCACTAGACTTGTCTTCAAGAAGTCCGGTGGGGTTGTACACCCCTCTGTATCGATGATCATATCGCGTATTGACAATTTATTAGCTATGAATATTCGTCAAGTAAATGTATTCTAATTGTGATCCATATTATAAGTATGGATGATATAATTAGTATTGCGACAACACTGCTGTAATCTTTGAGCAGTGGAAAGATTGCAGTTTGACGAGCCAGTCCCTATTTTGTGGTTTGCTCAAGTGGGAGATGGCAGAAGGCCAAATTGGATACAGCAGCACTTCTGGTCTAGTGACGGGGGAAAATCGCAATGTGGCGGTCCCTTGGTGGGAAATGCCCTAGAGGCTCGGTGGTGAGTACACTATATATTGGGATGATGAGCCTTGGCTCAGTAGACGATATCCTATTGAATTGCTTATTGTACTGATACTTACATGTATTATTAATATGCGTCATAGTTTGGTCTTGTGGAACTAAAGTTATTTGTTAATGCAAAGGACTTATTGTTGTGAAGTGGTTTTCCCTACAGTGCCCATGGGTGAGCCTATTGCCCGATGGTTGGGCCCTGAAAAGTAAGATGACATAGGCCAGGTGACCAGCATTTAGCTATTTACACGAGCGTCATCTCTCGGAAACATCCGGAGGTAGTGCCCTGAATTCCTCACTTACAAGGCATTGGTCATGAAAGAAGTGTTGACGTAAATCTCACAAGTGGTGACTCCAGAAAGCACAGGGAATGGAAGTGGTCGTGAACCCCTCCCTGCACTCGGTGTGCTTCACAGGGAGAGCCTTCAGTGGACCACATTTAGCGTGTGTGCATAGGCTGATCATGTGGTGAAGGACTGCCCCTTCTCAACCAAGTAGAACATTAGAGGAATGTACAGAAGCTTAATGATGACGAGTTGTGCGAGGGGTTGCGCAAAAATATTTTCCAGAAGAAATTGGCCCTAGCCAAAGGTACATGTGATATTTCATTTGAAGCACACTGCATCAGCTTGAGTTCATCTGCTGTTGTAGAGAATGATATGGTCACATCAGACTGTACTAACATGAACATACCCTGAAGTGTGGTACTTGTGCATACTGGCATCTGCTTCTATACAATACGAAGCAGTAGTATAAACATGTGACGGTCCAAGATCATCTACAAGTGTAAGGAAGGACCGGTTGCTGTTCTCACAGAAATCAGATGTCAGACCATAGTCATCACATGGGATGACAGAAGACATAAGAGTGTGCAGTATTTGTGAAATTTGTGGAAGTGATGATGATAAGCCTGATATCGGACAGTGAAGAAGCAAGACTACTACACTACACTGCAAGGAACTTGTATTTTTCTGCTGTTTTTTTTTTGTTTTTACAATGTTGCAAATTCCCTCCTCTGCTGACCTTTATGTCGTCTCCCTCCTCTGCTGACCTTTATGTCATCTCCCTCCTCTGCTGACCTTTATGTCATCTCCCTCCTCTGCTGACCTTCATGTCATCTCCCTCCTCTGCTGACCTTCATGTCATCTCCCTCCTCTGCTGACCTTCATGTCATCTCCCTCCTCTGCTGACCTTCATGTCATCTCCCTCCTCTGCTGACCTTCATGTCATCTCCCTCCTCTGCTGACCTTCATGTCATCTCCCTCCTCTGCTGACCTTCATGTCATCTCCCTCCTCTGCTGACCTTCATGTCATCTCCCTCCTATGCTGACCTTTATGTCATCTCCCTCTATACACTATTAACAGAGACTGAGTCAGTTGCCAGTTACAGTCTAAAAAGAATAAGACGGTCTTTTGATGCACCAGACGTAAATTAAAAAAACGTAAATTGAAAACTACCCATTCACTAGACTTTAAGTATGTAGAATGGAACACACAGCAGGTTTTAGATGATCTAAAAGAAGCTGAAAGCAGTAAGCAAAATATTGTGTGGACACAGTTTGCTGTGAAGCATGGCATCAGAGGTGATGATGGAGGGCAAGTAGCAAAAGAATTTGCCTCTGTACATGGTTTCGATACTATACAGCTCTCCACTCGAAAGTAGGGGAGGAAGAATTCAGAAGTGCAGGAATACAGCCAAGAGAGGATCGCTTGTTGACCATGATGCAACAGATGAGTGGCCGCCTGGAGGCAGTCGAAAAAGCAATGTCCACTGAAAGACCCATAACAGCAAACAAAGTTCCAGGGAGGCAGCGAAAAATCATCTGCTGGAATTGTCATCAGGAGGGACACATTGCTTCACGCTGCCCCAGTACACCAAACAGGTGAGAACACCCTACCACATACAAGGGTCAGGGAAAAATGACCACCCCCAGTGTTAAGAGCCATACATTGGAGGGTTATGGGGGGGGGGGGGGGGGGGGTTCAACATAATAATGTAGTTTAAACAATTAATGGAACTCTCTCTACATGTAGCTACATTGTAAAAGGGCAAGTCAATGGGGTTAGCACCCACTTTGTGGTTGACACTGGAGCTGCCATTACTTTGATTACACGTTTCTGTCGGTTGAACGTAGTGAATTAGACAGAAACTATGCTCCCTCCGTATGTGATTGGTTGTACAGCACGTGATGTGACCACGTGGCGGTAGAGGTATATAAGGTTATGTGAGCGGGAAAGAAGTCATTCTACGTTGCCAGTGCACGTTTTCTGTTAACTTGATGTCGCGCGACGGTTCACCAGTACGTGGCAAAGAGGGAACCTCAGCTACTGAGGAATCTTCCCGATCCGATAAGGAGAGAGTGGAGTCAGGCGACCAGCTTACCAAGCTTTTGGAAGAGGTCCGACGGCTCCGGGAGGGACAAGAGGATGCCGCGTTGAAGCTGGAGAGGGGTGCTCGCCGCGACCCGTACTTGTTCAAGCGTCGCGGCAATGAAAATCAATTCCGCTTCTGCGAGGAGCTGGCAGACCGCGTGACCACCGCCAGCAGCAGTGTGGCCCGAGCGGAACGTGGTGACGGGAAAGCGGCCTTCGACCGGGCCAAGGAAGCGCTGCGGGAAGATGTATTTTCCTCTGGAATCTGGCCTCTGCATTGCCAGCTACAGTCCTGAGATGTAAGGCTGACTCTACCACAAAGAAATATCTAGGAGCCTTTCAGAGGTGGAAGACATAAGCAGAGGCCAGACGGGGGGTCCCAAGCTTCCCTGTACAGGAGATCCATTTGGTGCTGTACTTGCAGCACCTAAGTGAGTCCGTTCAGTCAAAATCAGCTGTAGAGAAGGCAGTGCATGCTGTTTCATGGTTGCACCAGATGGCAGGTTTACCATCCATTGCAGGGTCCCCCATAGTGCAAGCTACTTTGGGTGGCCTTAGGCGGGAACTAGCTAAGCCCAAAAAGCGTAAGGAACCTGTTACAGCAGAGATGTTACTGGCCATGGTAGAAGCAGCTGGGCCATCCCCTTCCCTTACAGAGGTCCGCTTACTGGCCATCTGCCTTGTAGCATTTGCGGGTTTCCTAAGATGTGAGGAGGTACTGAAGCTAAGATGTGCTGACGTGGCCTTTAACACCGAGGGCATGGTAATAAACATTACGCCAGTCAGACAGACCAATACAGGGAGGGTGCGTCATTAGTGATCGCTCATACGGGCACAGCCACATGTCCAGTAAGCATGATGCAAATGTATTTTTCCATGGGTCACCTAGTGCATGATTCACAAGACTATCTGTTCAGGGGAATAATGCACACCAAGTCTGGTGAATGTTTGCGCAAGGGGGGTAGCCTTAGCTATTCTAGGCTGAGGGAATTGTTGTTGGAGAAGATCAGTAGTTGAGAGCCGCTTGGAAGTTTCTAAGAACTTGGGCATCTAATCAGCTTTCTTTGGGCATCTAATCAGCTTTCTTTGGACATCTAGTTGGCAGTCGTGCACAGGCGACGCTGCACCAAAGTTGTCAATATGCATGGGGTAAGGGTGGTGTACATGTACGAGGAGGGAAATACACGTTTCTGTCGGTTGAACGTAGTGAATTAGACAGAAACTATGCTCCCTCCGTATGTGATTGGTTGTACAGCACGTGATGTGACCACGTGGCGGTAGAGGTATATAAGGTTATGTGAGCGGGAAAGAAGTCATTCTACGTTGCCAGTGCACGTTTTCTGTTAACTTTACATACATGTAGTCTGTATATAGTGCGCAGCTGGATGGCTGCTGTATGAGTGGGTTCAGCCGGGTGGCTGGAGTACATGTGGTTATTATGTGTCAGCCGGGTGGCTGGAGTGCATGTGGTTATTGTGTGTCAGCCGGGTGGCTGGAGTTGCAAGGCGCATTTTTTCCCCATGTTGATGGAGGCAGATTCTTCCTTAATAATCATTTCCACACAGATGAAAGCTGAAGACCCTCTGAGGAACTTGTGCTATGTTGTGATGTTGTGGTGTCCAGAGCAGTGTGTAAGAAGGTTTTTTTCCTCACACAGTGAGGTTTTTTCCCTTGAGGTGGTGTGGGCCCACCACCTCTAAATAAAGTAGGCTAAAAATTCAAATGTAGCTGTTGCGTGTTGGTCCCTGCTCTGAGTGTGGTTTGTGTGGTGATTGTGTTTGTGGATATGCGTAGTTGGTGTTGTCAGTATGTGTTTGGTGGTGTTTGATGGTGTATGTTGTATGTTGTTGTTTACATGAAGTTGGCAGTCGTGCACAGGCGACGCTGCACCAAAGTTGTCAATATGCATGGGGTAAGGGTGGTGTACATGTACAAGGAGGGAGGATGATTGGTGCCGGGTTGGTGGAAGCTCAGGAGAACTCAAACAAATGCCGAAGCTGAGATTGGTTGCTGTAGATGGTCATCCGTTAGAGGTTATTGGAACTACAAGTTGCAACATCCAACTTGGTGGTCATACATTTTTGGCAGAAGTGATTGTGATGGAGGCATTGACAGAAGAGGGAGTGCTTGGGCTTTTTCAATGTAAGCAGTCTTGCAAAGCCGGTAACTTTTTCGCAGCTGTAATGTACCATCGCTAAGAAGGGAAGGCTGGAAGCAAGGGAGGCGGCACTGTAGCAGGTGGCAAGGGAGGCGGCACTGTAGCAGGTGGCAAGGGAGGTGGCACTGTAGCAGGTGGCAAGGGAGGCGGCACTGTAGCAGGTGGCAAGGGAGGTGGCACTGTAGCAGGTGGCAAGGGAGGCGGCACTGTAGCAGGTGGCAAGGGAGCAGCCTAGAGCTCCAGCGGATAAGCCCAACGGTGAGGGACCGGCTGTGTGTGAAGAGCGGCCAATTGGGTTCTCAGGAATTTGTAACCTGTACAGAGAATGCAGAGTCAGAAGTAACATCTCCATATTGACTGGATAAATGCCCAGTCACAGGAACATTTGACTGGTCACTTTGTTAAAATGGGCAGTCAAAGTATTGCGCAGTTATTATTGGAAGTACTGTGCAACGTTATGGTTCGATTGATGCTTCTCCATCGCAGGCTATTACCACATTACCTAATCACTATTTGGTTCCAATTCCATCAGCTTGGCAGATGGATTGTGCAAGCAGTAGATTGCCAGTGATAACAAAAGTAAAAACAACATTATGTAACCACTAAGCCATAATCACAGCGAAAACAGTGTAGCTTGTCTACTATAGCGTGAAAGTACTTGGTTTTTGGTTGTTTTAGTCGCCTAAAGCAGCTCAATGTTTTCCCGTTGACGATTTCGCTTTGAATAAAAGCGGAACAGTCAAATTGACAATAAATGCCCGGTCAGTACTGTAAAATGCGCAGAAATTATTTCTGAGCCTGTAATTGCCCAAAAAGGTCCCGTGCGTGTGGTCATCAGAGAGGGAATGTAAGGCCTTAATGGACCCTGCGGCTATGAGGGCCCCATGGGTGTGGTCATCAGAGTGGGAATGTGAGGGGTTAATGGAGTGCGGCAACAAAGACCCATCGGTGTGGCGAAGGTGTGGTCTGCAGCTGTCCTGGAGGTGTGTCTTTCAAATGAAAAGGACTCAGTGGCTATGAGGGCTCCATGGGTGTGGCCATAAGAGTGGGAATCAAGAGGGGTAAATGGATGTATAAGGGCTCCATGGGTGCGACTACATGGGCGTGGCCATCATTGAGGGAATGTATGGGGTTCTATGAGGGCTCAAATGAAATTTAGCAGCTGTCCCAACACATGTTTTAAACATGTTATCATGCATGCTACATGTGTATGTGTGGGCCACACCACAACTTTGTACCTACACATGTACATGTACATGTACCACAAATTATTATCTACATACATGTACCTACTACTAGTGCTAGCTAACTTTTTATTGACAGATGTAACATTAATACACCCATATCATAACTACCTGTACATGTACATGTACATGAGTGCCCGCACATTTGCATGGTGATGGTGAGAACCCCAAAAATACAGATAGTGCACCGCATGACACTGTACCTTGAGCACATTTGCATAAAGTGTTGCTGTATAGCCAAGCATGAGCAGATATGCCACATTCTCTCAACTCCCTTTCTCATTTCCATACCTCTCAAAACCCCTTGTCCCACTCCTACACCACTCCTCAATTCATCCACGCTTTATACCCACATCTCACCTCAAATACACCATGTCCAATTACAACACCTCCCCCTTTCCTCCCACATGCACAGGGCTCACGTGGTGTGTCCCACAAATGACACGACCAGCATGTTGTCCAGCTGATCTGTCCCTGGTCCTCCGTGAAGAGACCAGACTCCTGAAGAGGGGAGAAGAGAGTGATACAAATGCTGCATGCATACAATGAACCAACCGTAATTTTATCTATTTTACTACCATTGTAGGCATGTACATGTACATTTGTCATTACAGAGACCAAACCTCACCATCATTTATGAATGCATACAACTGTAAATACACATACGGCACTACCTAACCCTTCATGCTGCCCCATTGATCCACACACATTACACCTTACCCTTCACCCCTGATAGGTCTATGGATGCAGCCTCATTGATCCCCACACCACTGCGGACCACCCTCAGAGAACCATCCTTGCCAACACCACTGCAAGTAACGATCTAGAAGGGAGGAATGAGGTGCACACACATCAATACTGCATTCCTTTCTCTTTTAAAACATGTACAATTTAAGTTTCCATTTTGATGCAGCAAACAACTATTGACAGTCAATCACTGAAAAGTACTTGCACAATGAAATGTTGATCAAAATTTCAAAAAATTTGTACTACTACCAAAATTTAAAACCATGAAAAGATTCCCAACGGCATCAAAAGAAAAAAGAAGTCTAGCCATGCTCAGTGGCATAAAATACGGAAGATTTCTACACGAACAGGTACTGTTCAATTTATTGCCACTTGAGCCACTCACACACAGGGTTGTACGAACATCAAAATACACAAGTACCACCCACCAATACATGTACATGTACTGGTTATACATACCAGATCATGTCCCTGCCTGTCAAGATCAACCACACTCATGTCAATGATTGGTGCAAGACTTGTGAAGGTATCCAACACCTGGACATAGCTTCCATTGGGGCCAGCTGTCGCATTCAACTACAGCAAGTACATAAACATTTGGTTACACATGAAAACATACAACGTAATGTGAAATCCTCACACATCAACTGCAGTGAAAACCACTCCTTACCATTGCACTAGTACCTATACACTTACAATTGTACTTTTTCCTAATACAGTAGCGACTTAGGATAGCGAACGTTGGGGAATCACCTAATCATGCCTAATGGGAAAATCGTTTCTCACAATAACGATAATACATGTAATTTCAGTTATTCTTGCTACCACGCTGCTTAAAACTAATGGCAGGCAACAGCCAGAACTTGGTGCTGTTCTACTACAGTTAACCACTTTCTTCATAACAGCTCTGACTAAGTAATGTTGCAAATTCGGTAAATCATTGGACTATGTTTAACTTTTGTTAGTGCAGGTAGCAGGTTGTATGTGTGTTTGAGTTAATTTTACCGGTATAATATATCCCAAACGAACAAGTCGAAATTTCATAAAAATAAATTTTAATATTGTTGGTTATTGTGAGAAAAGATCTTCTCATTAGGCATAATTAGGTGGTTCACTATCCTAAGCTGCTACTGTAGTAACCAGTGCTCAAAATAACGGGCGGACATCGGTCAATTTCCGATCAATTTGCGCATATGTCCGCGCAACTTGCACTAGAGCCGGTCATTTGGTCCGACCATTCTTTATGGTTGTACTGTAGTATTAATTAGTTATGATAGCGACCGCGATAGCGCGATAACATCTAGCAGCTAACCACGTGGATTGTGATAACAGCTGTTAGCGTACATGTACACATTAATTAAAACGGTGAAGAAAGTCTACCACCCCGATATCGCGATGCAAAGAAGAGGAAGGTTACGTTTAATACACTGTACAGAGTCGGTACGCAATAGCAACATCGCGGGATCATGCGGTATCTGATCAGCATTTCATGCTATGAATTGCTGAAGTGGGAAGCCAGCGATTGTGTACATGCTCAAGCGCTTAGCGTGATTCCATAGCTAGAAAAGGCGCAGTTGAAGCGCAAAACTTGACATTACTTACTTTTGAGCTATATAAAAGTTGTCTTTTTACAAAATTTCCCCAGCTCTGTGATGGCTCCTTTACCTTCAGATAGTGACAATGATTAATAGTACAGTGTATCTAGATCAAGCACTCAACTTGATTTAACTTACACACCTGTTCTACAAACATACGTGTATATACATGCATACATATTAGAATGTCCGAACAAAACTGACAATGTCTGCCCAAAGTTAATATTGGTCTGCCAAATGTCCGATCAAAATTTGGTCCTTATTTTGAGCACTGAGTAACATTCCCACCTCAAACTCTCCATTGATAACAGTATACAGAATATTTTGAACATACATGCACCTCGTGGTTGCTAGATCTATTGTCCTGAATGTCCACCCGGGTGGACAGCAAAAAAAGTTTTTGCCGTTCGGTCACGGAAGGGACCTGGCTGCATTTAACGGTACTGGCTTACAGAACAAGTCTTTTCAGGATTGGGCCGAGATAAGTAAGGCTTAAATCCTTTCGGTACTCGTAAAATGACCCGTGCTAGCGGACCTATCCATTATGCTCCGACCGATCCGCATGGAGCGTAATGGATAGGTCCGCTAGAACAGCTCGTTCTACATGTACCAAAAGGATATAAGCCTTGCTTATCTCGGCCCAATCCTAAAAGACTTGTACTATAAGCCAGTACCGTTAAATGCCACTAGGTCCCTTCCGTGACGAACGGCAAAAACTTTTTTTGCTGTCCACCCGGGTATACAATTGTACCCCCGGGTGGACATTCAGGACAATAGACATTAATGTTCGTATAGCAATACTGGCCATGACTAGATCACATAGATTTGGGGTATAAGTATCAGTGGGATGTGGAACATGCATGGGTAAAACTAGTGACCTCAAACGTCCACAGACATAACACATTCTGACCTTTAGAAGCTGGGAGTCTCCGTGCGCTGATCCAATAAACACTACACCGTTGTCAAGGTAACAAACACACGACGGAGCAGAGCACTTCATGGGCAAATAGGAAGGAAACAATTGAAGACAGGAAGGGAAGAATGCGCAGATATGCATCAACATAATTTGCGAGGTATTACTGCTGTATGGGTAATGGCGTTTCTTTCAATGACATACATGTACAATGTCTGATGTTGTCACACACTTACAGCCCATGGACCTACTATGTACATTGTACATGAATTGCATCTAATTGGCACACACTATATACATGTAGTTGTATCGGCTTCAAATTTGGTACTGCAAATATAATAGGCACAGGATTACTGTATACGACAATGCACAATTATGCAATTGAAGTTTTTTAATCATAAAAATCAAATAGAGGTATTCAAAAATGGTTGTTTTCTGAACAACTTTAATTCTACATACAACACAAGCATACAGTACATACAACACACGCACACAACACAAGCACACAGTACATACATGTACAACACAAGCACACAAAACAAGC